>CM033642.1:116108093-116261227 GCA_019512145.1 Engystomops pustulosus | reverse complement strand
CCGGTGTGAGGACCAGGAGGTAAGTACTTTTTATTTGTCATCATGCTTACCATTTGCAGAAGTGTATTAAAGAGACCTGTCACCCTTAAAACGGGCACTAGGGCTGATTACTAAGTAAGCAGTCCGAGTAGCTAAAACAGACGCACAGGCACGCAGGTGTGGCAGATACGGACAGAAACCGCTGATAATGCTAACACACACTGCGCTTTCTGTAGGTTGCCTTTTTCCCAGACCCGCCTCCCGCTCACGGCCATTAGGCCAGCCCGGTGACTCGCACAACGCATGCGGCCGCGCTAATCCGCCCCCTTTGAAAGTGTCCGGCGGGTCAGTGCACCGCGCAGGGCATGTTTGTAGCGTTTATGTGGAGTTTCGAACGTTAGCGTGTAAACGGCCTTGGGTGACTGGTTGTCAGACTTTGGGAGCGCTTCCTTAGTAAGCAGTTCCTAGTGCCGTTTTTGAGTGCGACGGGTCCTCATGAAGTTAACTCACATAACCCTGGGGCTCCCTGCCAGCACTATTGAGTCCAGGAAAGCAGTTTTTAAATCAGCATGGTAATAGTTCTAGGGAAACCTGTTCCTTGAGCTAAATAGAACATCCTGGTGAACGGTTTTCCTTTAAAAACAAACACTGAAAACACACAACCAAGGAATGTAAGACACTGAAGTCCCCATGAACATGTGGGGTTTTATCTACCCCATGCCGGAATGGAAGTTTGATCCAGGGGTGTAGTCTAGTGGCCTTCTTTTTGAGTGAGGAACGAAGTTTTCCCCTTTTATAAGCCTGCTTACATCTGCCCCCACAGGATTTTTTCCTTTGCTGTGTAACACAGCAACCTGATAACCCTACAGCCAAAAGTTAGTGGGTCGCTACGATGATACATGTATGCAGCTCATTACTGAGAGGCATACAGTAGGCACACACAGTCTGTCATTGGCTGGCATATTCTCTCACAGGTCTTGCATGTCACTACAGTGGAATGGGTACTCATCCTGATCACAGTTAGCAGAGCTCCTATGGAAGTTTCCAGTGACCTCCCTGTCCACGCAAAAGGAGAATGACCACCTGCAAGAGATATGAATGAACATATCCTACTGGTATATACAAGTATAATACGAGTGACCGATCGTGGCAGAATAATGACTGATCACTATCACACAGGCGGCGTTATGTGTAATGGATGGAGGCCATGCCGATGATCAACTAGTTGTGAAGAAAGTGATGTTACAGCAGTGTACGAAGTAAATGATGGACACAATGTTTTATGAATGAACGCTGAGTATAGTTATGCTTTGAATAGAACACACAACACAAGGCGGCATGGTAATATGAATGAACTGCACATCCCGCATTGTGTATGAATGATGTGATCCAGTGAGTGTACATGGATGTATACAGCGCTGTGTGTGTATCCGAGGCAGGATCCAGATGTGTGAGCGGCCTCCCCCCCCCCGTTAGTACATGACACAGTACAACTCCATTGTTTGCTCCGAGGAGACAGATGCTTCGCCTTGTCACTTACCTGGAGCTGTAGCAGCGAGTAGTCCGCCTCTAAACCATCCCGTGCAGGGCCCGGCGTGCACAACGGATAGCAAGCTGGTAAGGCCGGGAAGAAGAGAAATCCGCGGCTACGACGTGCCACAACTCTTGCCCGCTACACCTCGACTATTCCCAAGTCCGGGATGCCGCCTGCCAACGCACTAAAGCCCGCCCAACCAGACGTCATTACTTCTACCACGGCCCAGTCATTTTATGATGTGCCCACGCCTTACACTGTCAAGCGCCACCCCGCGTCTCATTTCCATAGGCATCCGCCCACCCCCCGAACTCAACTGAAATACAAGTCATGTCTGTAGTGTGTGGCACAGCTGAACTGCAATAATAAGGCAGCCGTGTGGCATGGAGAACCCCAAAATGTGCATGTAATGGCTGGAGACCCCAGAGATGGGGTGCATGTATAAACTCAATGGAGACCCCAAGATGGAGCATGTATATTGGCATGGGGCCCCCAGAGATGGGGCAAGTATAATGGAATGAGACCCCAGAGTATAATGGCACGGACGAACCCAGGTATGGTTCTGTATAATGGAATGGAGCCCAAGAGATGTGCTGGATAATGGCATGGAGACCACAGAGATGGTTGCATGTATAATGGCATGGGTCACCCCGAGATTGACATTTGTATAATGGCAATGGACCCCAGAGATTGGTGCATGTATAATGGAATGGAGACCCCAGGATGGTGCATGTATATGGGCATGAGACCCAGAGAATGGTGTCACGTATATATGCAGGGAGACCCCAGAAGATGCGCATGTATAACGGTGTAGATACCACCCCATATGGTCTTCCCCTCACCGGCCACTTTACTTAATGCCACTGTCCAAGGCTCTTAACACTTTAATTTCTAATCAGCTCAATCACATTGCGGCAACTCAGGCATTTAGCGCAGGGCCAACAATGGTTAAGACAATTCGCCTGCAGTTCAAGCCGACGCATGCACAGTATGGGGAACGAAGGTCTAGGTGAGTGCCTTTGAACGTGTCATGGTTGTTGGTGGTTAGAAGTGGGGACTGGTCCTGAGTATTTCAGAACTGCCGGATCTACTGGATTTTTCACGCACAACCATCTCGAGGGGTTTCCAGAGAATGGTCCGAAAAAGGAAAAACACCAGTGAGCTGCATTCTGTGGGGCGGAATGCCTTGTTGCTGCCAAGAGAAAAGGGTCAAGACTGGTTTCAGCTGATAGAAGGTAACAGTGACCAAATCGCACCCGTTTACAACCAAGGGTAGGCAGAACAGCCTCTGAACGCACAGTAACGTTCGAACTTTGGGCAGAATGGCTACAGCAGCAGAATACCACCCCGGTGCCCCACTCCGTTCACTCAGACAGGGAAACTGAGGCTACATTTCTACAAGCTCACAAATTGGACCTTACAGAAAGAGGGGAAAAGCGGTGCCTGCCTGATGAAGTCTCGATGGTCTCTGCTTCGACCTTCGGACTATGTAGGGTCAAGAATTTGGCGTCAACACATGAAAGCTGGCGATCCATTCCTGCCTTGTCTTGGTGTGGTGGTGTCATGTTGTGGGGAATATTTTCTCTTGGCACTCTTTGGGGGCCCCTGTACCATTGACATCGTTGCAACGCCACAGCCTACCTGAGTTTTGGTGCTGACCAGTCCATCCCCCTTTATTGACCACAATGTACCCGTTACCCAACATCTGATGGCTACTGTTAACGTTGATACCCCAGTGATGGTCAGGGCTTAACACTTGGTATCAGCCATAGCCGCCGATATAGGGCCCACAGTGTCGGGGGCCCCGATCACCTGACCTGACAACTAAAAGAATGGAGGATGTGCACCATAGTTATTAGCTGCATATTTACAGCATACTATATATAACAATATGTTAAGGTAGAATGAGGGTTTTCTGTGATTTGGGGCCCCTTCTCCTCCTCGTGTCCCCCGAACACATTCAAATGAGACCCCCCTCCCCCCTGATAGCGACCCTGTGTATAATGGTATAGATATCACCGTGATGGTGCCGGGGCAAGGGGTAGGCGAAGGTAGGCACTAACCTGCCTCCCATCCTGGGGCGGCGTCCCAGTCCCTGTAGCGACCAGCGATATGTGTATTTTTTAGGACCCAGGCTGTTGCGGCTGCCTACTGACTCATTACTACGTACAAGCGGGTCCTCGTGTCAACGGTACCGGACCATGCCGAGTGCAAGTAGGGTGAGTATATTTCAATTATTATTGGGTCATATACCACAGGGGGGCAGGCTGGCTATAGTCTACAGGGCAGGCCTGGGCAAATGCCGCAAATAAATCACACTTGGAGAATTTCTGTGACATTTTACTGCTGGAGAAGGATTGGCATCAATTAGGAGTTACAGCGGGCAGAAAAAAAAAGGAAGAGAGGGATTGAACCCAGGCAAACACAGACATAGGAAGTGCAGACCCAGATGTTACCGACATGTAAATGCTGGTATATACGGGGGTATAATAAATTTTTGTTTATATTTATCAGTCAGATATTATTATGTGCTGTTGATTCATTAATGGTCAATAGTTATATTGCGGCCGCAGTCATTGTAGCATGTGTTTTGTTATATTAATTGTATATTAATGTGCTCATTCTTTTTTGTATAAGAATTGAGGTCTTTTCACTGAGGGAGCGTAATATTTCTATTTTAACACGCTAAATTTAATGCTGGGAGGGCCGTATTACAATGCTTGCCATAACCAGTTAGCATTTGTTTTTTATTTTAAATGTGGGCCGCACTTCATTTTTCTCAATAGATCGTCCTTAAGTCGCTGCTTTGGGGACTTGGGAAGGACGTTTGGTTGCAGTTTTGCTGCATTGGTCACCAAAATGCCTCTCCCAGCCCTGGAGGGTATAATACCCAGTGATGTTTCCATGTATAAATGGCTTATTTTCCTTAACCACAGTGGATGGTGCATGTATAATGGAAGAGTTACAACAGCGTGCGGAGCATGTATAACATGTAATAGACCACCGTGACGAGCGATTATATATGGTAGAGATACCACAGGAAGGAGCATGGATGAGGGTATAGATAACCACACATGACTGCGCATGTATATGGTAGAGATACCACATGACGGAGCCTGTATAATGGCAGAGATACCCGTGACGGGCTGTAAATTGTAGAGATACCACCGTGACAGCATGTATAATGGTAAGATCCCACGTGAAGGAGCATGTATGATGCATAATCTCCACATATGACTGAGCGCATGTATGATGGTCGAAAGATACCACAGTGACGGAGCATGTATGATTCAGAGATACAAAGTTGGACTAGCTGTATGATTGTAGAGATACCTACAGGGACGAACGTATGATGGCACGATCACCCCAGTGACGGAAGCTGTATGACGGTAGAGAGATCACGTGACGGACAATGTATAATGGTAGAGATGCCCCAGTGATCGGAGCACTAATTGCTGGCACAGATACCACAGTGACGGAGCATGTATGACGGTAGAGATACCACAGTGACGGAGCATGTATGACGGTGAAGATCCTACAAGTGACTGAGTCATGATAATGACTGTACCAGATCCCACAGTGACGGAGCATGTATGATGGTAGAGATACCACAGTGACGGAGCATGTATGATGGCACAGATACCACAGTGACGGAGCTGTATGATGGCAGAGATACCACATCACCGTGTACGGAGCACGTATGAATGCTACAGATACCCAGTGACGAGCAGGTATTAAGTGGTAGCGATACACAGTGTATGGCTAGCTCTTGTCGAATGGTAGAGAGACCACAGTGACGGAGCACTATAATGAGGCACAATTACCACAGTGGACGAGCCATGATATGGTCTAGATACCACAGTGAACGGATGCCGTATGATGGCACAGATACACAAAATGACGGAGCATGTAGACGGTAAGAATACACAGGACGAGCATGTTATAAATCGTAGAGATACACAGTGACGGGAGCCTGTATAATGGTAAGATATACCACATGACGGTATCCTATTAACTGAAGGCACCGATACCACAGTGACGGAGCATGTATGACGGAGAGATCACCACCGTGACCGGAGCATGTATCGGAAGATACCACAGTGACGGATCATTGTTATGGTAAGATTAGCCCCCGCAGTACGGAGCATGTCATGATGGCAACATCTACCACATGAACGGGAGCACGTATATGCACACAGATACCCACAGTGCCGGGCATGTATGATGGCAACCGATACCACAAGTGCCCGGAGCATGTATGATGGCAGAGATACCACAGTGACGGAGCACGTATGATGGCACAGATACCACAGTGACGGAGCATGTATGATGGTAGAGATACCACAGTGACGGAGCATGTATGATGGTAGAGATACCACAGTGACGGGGCATGTATAACGGTAGAGATACCACAGTGACGGAGCATTTTATATGTATAGAAACCAACAGAGGGCAATGTATAATGGTGGAGATACCACAGTGGATGGAGCATTGGTCTAGATATGGCTTGCTTTTGTGGTAAAATTAGGAGCCTCGAGTTCAGCTGCAGTGTGCACAAAGGCTGGGCCCGCCAGGGGTAGCGGTCCAGATCTCCTACACTGTCCTGGGAATCTGGTCTGGAAGGGAAGGGTAGATGGTTCAGCATTCGGGAAGTTGATTTGCTTCCTAGATAGGTGGGTTATAGGGGGCAATTTAAAGCGGACCTGTCACTACAGTAAGCATCTATCTCCTAGTCTGAACAAACCCACAGGTTTAGAGTTAGAGCGTTACTCAGAACGCTTCCGTAACGCATCTACCCTGGCGGCAGGGTCAGTGTGATTGTCGTACAAGCTTGCAAAGCTTGGCCGAAGTATTCATGAGGGGTGTGGTGGTGGGCGTGGCTAGGGTCGTGACTGCTGCCTGGTGCACAAAGTTCACCTCCGTCGCTATAGAGTGAGTGGGGCTTTCCGTGGAAGAGGCATCGGCCTCGGACTTCCCCCCCTACTCATGAAAACATCGGACCGCTTGCTTATGACGTCACGCCATTCCCCCCTTTGCGTTATAAGGGCACGGCAGCATCTGCATGGCGGATGTGTCAGTGGAGGTGAGTAACAATGATTATTTTCTATTTCTCCGGTGAGTAATATTAAGAATTATGGAGTCCTGGGGGACAAGCTCTGATTAATATAATTAGGTGGTGTCATAATCTAATAATAGATATTTGTCTATTGTTCTTTGTATTGTTAAATGTAATTTGAACAAATAACTCTACTTGGTGTCAAGGATTATTTCCCAAACGACCAGAGGACTGATGATACTATAATAATCTTCCTTTATTGCCCAGGCATCCAGGGTTGCAGACTACAGGATATACCAAGATCCTTGGCGCGGTTAGCCGTCACGTGTCCATTGTCAGTCAGTGTATCAGTGAGGATATGTGTTTGTATGTGCCGGGGTTCTCATCTCTGCCCGTAGCGCGTTCTATGTCGTGGTACCCTGTTTCCTTTCTCCATGTGTCGGTGAGAGTTTCGTAAGTGAGCGTTGTCCAGTACTTTTGGTAGCCTTGATGTATCACCCCGATGTAGCAGCCTCTTGGGACAGCCCGTATACCCCCATGACACGACTTGTCTCGTTGTCATAATATATAGTTCCTAGAGGTGTGGTCCTGTAATGGTGGACGTTCTGTGTCCCTATATAAGGGGCTTCATATATCTTATTTCGGCTGGATGTAAGTACATTCCTCCCTTATATCCAGGCTCGTGTACATCTCGTGTACAAGCTTGTGTATTCGAAATTCATTACCTCTTAATGGTCGGAGTACAAGGGGAATCTTGTTGGATATATACATTTTTAACAGTGGTCATATAGTAATGTGCATTTATAGGATGGATGTACTGTACTATACTCTACTATAACTATAACGGGGCTGCATATAATATGGGCTAGGATGACGTGATATAAGATATAATTAGGGTGGGCCCAGTATATAAGTAATTTGCATTTTGGATGGAATGCTATGTACTATACTATATTGTACGATAACTGGGGGGGCGTGCATATAATTGGCTTGGGGGGATGAGCTTGAATATATAATTTAGGGTGGGCAGTATATATAATGTGCATTTAATGGATGGATGTAAAGTACTATACTCAACTGGGTGGGTTGCATATAATATGGGGCTGTGTAGAGCGGGATAGTAATATAATAGGGTGGGCAGTATATAATGTGCTTTTGGATGGATATACTGTACTATTACGATAACTGGAGGTCTACATATATTATAGATGTGTGGGTGGAATAATCCGGTCGTCTTTAACTGGCGGCTGAGAATATGTATTAGACGTGTGGGGGAGATGTGTAGACTATAACTGGGGGGGGCCCGAATATCATATTAATATGTGGGTGGATTAGTAGACGATAACTGGGGGGCCTGTATTTAATATCGGTATCTGTGGTGGATATAGTAGTCTATCACTGTGGGGCTGTATATAATATGTTAATGTGGGTGGCTATAGGTAGTCTATAACTGGGTGCAGTATATAATATGTACTTGGGTGATATAGGTAGAATATACCTGGGGGCCGCTATAATATGTAGATTGGGTGGATATAGTTAGAATTATAACGGGGGGCTTAATAGATTATGTAGATGTGGGTGGATATATGTCAACTCATACGGGGGGCTTATAGAATATGTAATTGGGTGATATATAGATATAACTGGTGGCGTGTATATAATATATATAATATGTATATGTGGGTGGATATAGGTAGACTATAACTGGGGAACTGTAAATATTATAATTACAGGGGCTTTATATAATATACTGTATATGAATATATGTATGTATGCATCATTTAACAGGGTCTATATATAAGATAATCACAGGAGGCTGCATATAATAAAATATCTATGTATATGCATGTATGTGTAGTATAATGGGGCCTGTATATATTATATGTGGATAGATGTATAATATAACCGTGAGGGCTATATTTAATAGAACTGTGGGGAGGAGCTGTATATGGAGGTTGGATACGAGAATGAATCACCTCCACGAGGTCGAGTTTAAAGTTTTGTCCAGCATGAAACTACGAGCCATGCGGCTCTATATCAAGGATAATCTGCCTAAGGGTTCATCCTGCAAGATATTCTCCTGCCGATGATGGTTTCTTCTTTGTGGCCAAGAAAAGATGGATCTCTTGGCCACTACTTGGTTATAGGGTTCAATGAAGGTAGAGACTTGATACGGTGCGTGATCATGCAACTCTTTGACCGCCTCCGTTTGGTTGCAAGGTCTTCACAAATTGGACCTTTGAGGGGCATATAACCTATCCGCATCTGAGAGGGAAGGGAGACGATGGAAGACAGACTGCCTCAAAAATCAAGATGGGCAATTTGAATATATGGTCATGCCCTTGGGGGAGCTGTGCAATGCGCCTGCAGTATTTCAGTTAAAATAGGCACTGATCCCAGACTCTGGCGTCTAGCGCTGAGGACAAGGTTCAAAACTGAAAGTCTGCCTTTGCTTCTGCTCCGGTACTGACGCGGCCAGATTTAGCGAAAAAGTTCCGGGCTTGAGGTTGACGCCTCTCGGTAGGTGATGGAGCTGTGCTCCCTCAAAACGGACCAAAAGGCCGAAACGATTACGTGCATTTTTTTTCTAAACCTCTTTGCGGTGAGAAGACTTAAATTCATAGGAGTCGGGAAAAATCCTGGTAATTAACTGGCTTGGAGGAGTGGCGCTCTCTTCTGGATGGAGTCATACCCAGTCAGGATAGTCTGACCAAAAGGAATCTCCAGTACCTCCAAACTGCTCGCATCTCACCACAAAAGCCCACGGGTTCCTTTCTTTTTCGTTTAATTTTTTGATCATTTTCGTCCTGCTGAGAAAGAGAAAATCAAGGAAGATGCTCTCTCTTCTGCCTCTGATTTTATTGGGGAGATCCGACTCCTTGTCAATATCATCCCTCTGGAACGGCTAGTGTGGGCGCGCCGGGCGCTACCCCACCTTGCAGACTTACTGTCCGGACCTTTGCCATTCGGAGAGGATTTGACTTGGGCAATTCCTTCTTTGTCCTGCTGGCGCATCCTGGGTTGCAGCGGTCCGCCCCATAGCCCTTTTTTCGCTACTATTGGTGGCCGGATCTGGTCCAAGACGTACGGATTAGTGGGTTCTGATCTCCTAGTTCTTACTTCCTCAACCGTGGTCTCTGATGCCAGGCCCATATACCCAGTGCTGTTATCTTGGTGGTAAACCGAACCGGTTCTACAAATGTCCATGTTGCCCCGCTGCAGGGCTGCAGTTTCTCTTCCTTGCCTGTCCTGTATTCACGGAACATCTTCGTTCACGTTGCTTCCCCCTGGCATAGATCTAACGTGGGGGTCCGTTTGATTCCTGGTTCTGGTTCTCTGTGAGGCCAACTCCAGGTGGAAAGTGGACTTTTTTCTCAGTTTATCACCCTTAGGTCTAATGGAGAAGTCGAGAGGATTAATCAGCTCCAGGCTCCTATCCCTTGCCATTTTGTTCGCCGATTCCTTGAGGACGACGGTTCACTTGCCTCCCATGGGCCAGACCTACTCCTACAATCCCTGGACTCTGAGTCTGACGGTGCCACCCCTTTCTTTGTGTGTGTATGGAAGTATCCACGCCCACCCTTACCTCTCTCCGTCTCTTCTTTGATGTTCTTGCTGTGGAGAGTTGGTAGAAACCCTTAAACCTCTGGGACCACACTCGTCACGTCTAATTAGGGAGTCCGCCGCACCAAACTCAGGCTGTTAAGAAACCCACAGGTCTCCTCCATCTTTCTCCCCAGGAGTAAAGTGGGGCTGTCATCCAGGTATGTTCGTGAAGATCCCCAGTTACAAACTGGGTCACGTTTCCTTAGGACCGTTAGAGGTGTGTTACAGCACATGAATCAGTGTGCGTATCGCAGTCTACCCTGCGTGAAACCTGTCTCCTTTAATCGATTCCCTCGGCAAGTCCATCTCCTGAAGTGATGCTTCTGATGTCTTCGAGGTGAAAGAGGTCGTTGATATGAAGACGTCAGAGGGAGAAGCGATTCTATCTGTCACTGGAAGGGTTTTGGCCACAGAGAGGTCTGGGAACCTGTGGAGAACATCCTGTCATGCTCTTCAACTCAGGTTCTCCATTCCAAGAAGAGGGGGAGGCCAAAGGCGGGGGGGGGGGGGGGGGGGGTATGTCACGGCCAAGGGTGCCCCTGCGACACCATATACGGGTCGCAACGGCACAACCCGTGTGCCTTATTCTAACCCGCAATGTCCGCGCTTCGACGCAGCCATTTCCGTCTCCTAGGGTGCACACCGGCTTTGTAAAATTTAAAGGGCCTGCTCCATCAGGAAGACAAATTATTCACGACTTCTCAAGCCGTCTTTGCGTGGAATTTTGGCGCCCAGATGCCTTCAGCCCCATCTCAAAACCTGCGCCCATAAAATGACCCACAGTCACTTAGGGGACAAGTCACTTCAAACAGTGCTCCTAACTCATATACAACCCACAACAACAAACTGACACACTTTATCCCACATTTAAAGATCCCCTGCGGGACATACATCACGCGCAGCTCATCCACCAAAACCCACTATCTCCGTATTTATATAGTAAAACGGATTTGCTTTTGATCATAATAATGAATAGTGCAAAACACATAGGGCACATTTCCTGACCTGGTCACTGGTTAAGTCCGGCTATATGGCACCCTGCTGGATTCATAAGATCGTGCACCCGATATCAGCATGTGTTGTTTTTCCCACTCAGGTTTCCACAGGAGTTCACGTTCTTTTTGTGGGCTAGGGCTGCGCACAAATCTGAAAGTTCAAATACCGCGCTCTGTCGGAATCCGTCAGACCGTCCGACGGCACGCCACAAAATTTGTGTCGCAGGGAAGCCAGTGCAGTTGCTACACAAAAAAGGGGCTCAGTGCGCCATAATCCCAAACGCACACACATGTGCAAGCCGTTTTAGCACGAAAATGGTGCACAGTCCGACAAAAGTGTGCGCACGGACCTTCGTAAATGAGCCCCTATTTTATTACATAAACGTCTGGTTTGTGATCATTATATATGGTGAACATATGGTATAGGCTAACCGTTGTTAATTTTAATAAATACAGCCCCCGTAATACCCCCCCCCCAATTAATGTTCCACGGCTCCCCAGTCGTTTAATCAAAAGCCAATTTTACTCACTTTAATTATATACAAGACACATATAAAAGCCTCTTTCATTATCCGGATCCTAACCTCAGCTACCTGTGTGGCATCACCCTAAAGTGGTATATCAAATGAAAGATCCCAATGATATTTAATGACAAAGGCACTGGTTCTAGCTGTAACTGTCAAATTTTCTTGCCCTTAGTTGTGACTTCTATGGGAAAGGAGGCAGAATTATGCCTGATGACGGAAGCAGCAGTGAAATACAGTATAAGGCCTCATTCACACGGCCATTGGGGGACGTATATATGTCGGATATACGTCCCCCATAGACCGTCAATGGGCGCACGGCTCCATATGGAGCAATGGTGTCACACACGTGTAGTACCGCACCGTTCCGTTGCCGGGTGAAAGATAGGACATGTCCTATCTTTCCCTGGAATACGGCGCAGTGCCCCATGTTTCGGTAAGGCGGGCACACGTGTATGTGAATTTAGCCTTACTGTTCTAGTTTGCAGTGTACTTTTGCATTTTCTTATTCACTGTGTGTCTGATTAAAATTATAGCTGTCAATTTTTATTATGAATACAGGAATGAAGGAAACTGTCTATTAAAATGTGCAGGTCTAGACGTTGACAACATATTATAGGACAGTGGTGGCGAACCTATGGCACAGGTGCCAGAGGTGGCACTCTGAGCCATTTCTTTGGGCACTCAGACCATTGCCCCAGGACAGAATTCACCAAATAGGACCAAATCCCCCAAAACTTCCTGCAGTCCCAGGAAACTTAAGAGATGCTGCTCTCAGCGCTATTTTAAAGTGACACTTCATTGGCTGTTTGGAACTGCAGGAAAAGTGAGAAGGTGCAGACAGAACTGCAATTTCTTTGGAGGTCATCCTGGACCCAACATTCTTCATCTACTGAGAGACCCTGTAGAGAAGCTACAATGATGTCTGAATTTGCCCTCCTACTTTCAAGTGTGTTGGTGACCTCAGGGGGCCGATACGATTGAAAGATTTGGAATAACAGGATCCAATAAGTTACTGCTTCAAATACCATGTTGGCACTTCACGGTAAATAAGTGGATTTTGGTTGTAGTTAGGGCACTTTGTCTCCAAAAGGTTTGCCATCACTTTTATAGGATATGCGGACGCCCGGCGCTTTGCCTATAACCTGGTCAAGTTCTTGCCACATAATAGGTAGTGCAATTCTATGCCAGGCAGGGATTCAATTAGACTATGTTTGGACATCCTGATATGCTCTTAGTATATCCACCTGGCGTGCACATGCTACTTTCAGCTATTCTTGCTGTCTCTTAGAGTGATGACACACATGGTGTTTTGAACCCGTTTTGGGTCAGTTTTTAAGCAATCTGTGCAAGAACACATGCGTTTTTTGAAAACCCATCCATTGTTGACAGTTTTTACCAATAATCTTAAATAAAACTGGTCAAAAAAGGATGTTTTTTCAAAAACGCATGCATTTTTTAACGCATGCGTTTTTGGACGGACTGCTTAAAAAAGGACCAAAAACGGGTTTCAAAACGCTATGTGTGGCATCACCCTTACTACAAAGCGCAACCCCTTAGCACAAAGCCCCTATGTACAAGAATATAACTACTATAATACTGCCCCCTATGGACAAGAATATAACTACTATAATACTGTCCCCTATGTACAAGAATATAACTACTATAATACTGCCCCCTATGGACAAGAATATAACTACTATAATACTGTCCCCTATGTACAAGAATATAACTACTATAATACTGCCCCCTATGGACAAGAATATAACTACTATAATACTGCCCCTATGTACAAGAATATAACTACTATAATACTGCCCCTTATGTACAAGAATATAACTACTATAATACTGCCCCCATGTACAAGAATATAACTACTATAATACTGCCCCCATGTACAAGAATATAACTACTATCATACTGCCCCCATGTACAAGAATATAACTACTACAATACTGTCCCCTATGTACAAGAATATAACTACTATAATACTGCCCCTTATGTACAAGAATATATAACTACTATAATACTGCCCCCTATGTACAAGAATATAACTACTATAATACTGCCCCTATGTACAAGAATATAACTACTATAATACTGCCCCCTATGTACAAGAATATAACTACTATAATACTGCCCCTTATGTACAAGAATATATAACTACTACAATACTGCCCCCTATGTACAAGAATATAACTACTATAATACTGCTCATATGTACAAGAATATAACTACTATAATACTGCCCCTTATGTACAAGAATATATAACTACTATAATACTGCCCCCTATGTACAAGAATATATAACTACTATAATACTGCCCCCTATGTACAAGAATATAACTACTATAATACTATCCCCTAGGTACATGAATATAACTATTATAATACTGTCCCCTAGGTACAGGAATACAACCACTATCACTAGTTGCCAGCTCTCCCCACCCCCAGTATATAGCCAGCCAG
The DNA here is from genome assembly GCA_019512145.1 of Engystomops pustulosus. Taxonomy (NCBI): domain Eukaryota; kingdom Metazoa; phylum Chordata; class Amphibia; order Anura; family Leptodactylidae; genus Engystomops; species Engystomops pustulosus. The sequence goes on along the minus strand of CM033642.1, from coordinate 116,247,064 downwards.
CCCCTTACCCCCAGTGTATAGTCTACCCTCACAGCTTGTGAGCCGTCCCTATCCATCTCTAACAACACAACAGCGTACAGTTACTTCATGATGTGTGAAGAGGTTAAAGGATATCTACCACATTTAGCGTGATATACTGTCCCCACTCACATGCTCGTTACCTTAGGTACTGGGCACCATTTTTCTTATCCATTTGAAGCTTCTTTTAGATGAGAAAATGACTTTATAAGAATATGTAAATCAGCCAGAGGCGCTCTGGCCTGCGTCACCTGAGCGCCTCCTGGCTCCAGCAGCTCATCAATTATTCACGCCCCCATATTTAGTATTCTCTGCTCGTCCCTCCCACTACCACAGCAGACAGCCAGTGATGTCACCGAGCTGTCTGCAAGACTCACGCATGCGCAGTAACATTGTTTTTGCGCAGCCACAATGGAGACGTAAGCCAGCTAAATCTAGTGGTAGATGTCCTTTAACAGAGCCGTCCATAAATAAATCCCCACAAACATGAACTGCAACGTATAAGTGTGGGCCAATCCCCTTTTAGCCAGGCACGGTGTGATTTATGTTAGTTGGATGCAGTTTTTTAATTGTATTTTTCCACCTTTTTTGGTGCATTGGGATTTTTGATAACTTTTTCATGAGCACCCAAGAATTAGCCATGTACCAGTAGACCTAGTTAGTGTCTGCTTCCAGATGTTGGCGCTTGATTTATTGCTTTATTGCACCTAAAAAGTTGCAAAATAAATTGCACCAAAAAACATCTGGTCCCTACAGGTGTAAGAAGACATTATAATTGGTTGTGAAAACGCTGTATCGCGGTTTAAACACTTTTTAAACTTTACAGCCGAAGGAGCTTTGGCGCACCATGCGTGCAGCTCCCCCGCATTTCCTATGTAGGGGCGCGCACGGTGCGCCGACCCCTAATTAAACCGGCCCCCTCTGCCCACTGTGACCTCTGATGAAGCTCTCTGGATACTTTGTTAGTCCCAGACTGCAATCAGCTGTAAGGTGTCTGTAATGAAGTTTAATAGATAATCCTTGTTCCCATTACAGCAAACAATTTGAATTGTCACTAGGACAAAAAAAATTTTTTGTCTGTAGTTACAATTATAAAATATACTGTTCCGACTTACATACAAATTCAACTTAACTATTCCTCAGTAGTGTTCCTTTGATAGCAATGCTACCCTATTCTCCATTTCTACATGCGATTGGCTGAGGTTACAATCTGCTTCTTATAGTGGTCCTTATATTAAAAACTTGCATTTACAAACTTAACGCTAACAAATGGGGACGGGTCTCGGCCCGTACGCTTATGCGTCTCCAGTGAAACTAATTAAACAATGTAAGACAGTGGGTGCTGGTTACTGCCTGCATACGTTTCTGTTTCGCAAGTGCTACATGTGACCACACCCTCATTGCGGACACCTTACAGCTGATTATTGCGGCCTGGGGGTAACGTTCAGTAAATTACGAGCATCCAGAGGGCCTCACCTCTGGGAGGTGTTTGTAATTAGGAGGCTGTCTATTTACAGACAGACTTCTCTATATATATACATGGGTATACCAAGAACAAACAGCCCTGTAACACTAAGGGTGAAGACACACATTGCGTTTTTAGGCCGTTTTTGGGCCGTTTTTAGTTAGTGCGTTTTCAGATTGTTGAAAACGCATGCGTTTTTGACAGGATTGAGCAATTATCTTAATTCAAACTGGTCAAAAACGCATGCGTTTTTAACGATCTGAAAACGTACTAACTAAAAACGGCCCAAAAACGGCCTAAAAACGCCATGTGTGTCTTCACCCTAAGGGTGAAGACACACATGGCGTTTTTGGGCCGTTTTTACTAAATGCGTTTTCAGATTGTTAAAACCGCATGCGTTTTTAAAAAACAGATGCGTTTTTTAACGCATGCGTTTTTAACGATCTGAAAACGCACTTAGTAAAAACGGACCAAAAACGGACCAAAAACGCCATGTGTGTCTTCACCCTAAGGGTGATGCCACACATGGCGTTTTGAACCGGTTTGTAAGCAGTCTGTCCAAAAACGCATGTGTTTTTATGAAAAACGCATGCGTTTTTTGAAAAAGCATCCGTTTTTGACAGGTTTTACCAATTATCTTCATTAAAACTGGTCAAAAACAGATGCGTTTTCAAAAAAACGAAATGCTTAAAAACGGACCAAAAACGTGTTCAAAATGCCATGTGTGGCATCACCCTAAAGTGGTATATCAAATGAAAGATCCCAATGATATTTAATGACAAAGGCACTGGTTCCAGCTATAACTGTCAAATTTTCTTGCCCTTAGTTGTGACTTCTATGGGAAAGGAGGCAGAATTATGCCTGATGACGGAAGCAGCAGTGAAATACAGTATAAGGCCTCATTCACACGGCCATTGGGGAACGTATATACGTCGGATATACGTCCCCCATAGACCGGCAATGGGCACACAGCGCCATATGAAGCAATACAGTGTCACACATGTGTAGTACCGCACCGTTTCGTAGCCGGGTGAAAGATAGGACATGTCCTATCTTTCCCTGGAATACGCCGCAGTGCCCCATGTTTCGGTATGGCGGGCACACGTGTATGTGAATTTAGCCTTACTGTTCTAGTTTGCAGTGTACTTTTGCATTTTCTTATTCACTGTGTGTCTGATTAAAATTATAGCTGTCAATTTTTATTATGAATACAGGAATGAAGGAAACTGTCTCATAAAATGTGCAGGTCTAGACGTTGCCAACATATTATAGGACAGTGGTGGCGAACCTATGGCACGGGTGCCAGAGGTGGCACGCTGAGCCATTTCTTTGGGCACTCAGACCATTGCCCCAGGACAGAATTCACCAAATAGGACCAAATCCCCCAAAACTTCCTGAAGTCCCAGGAAACTTAAGAGATGCTGCTCTCAGCGCTATTTTAAAGTGACACTTCATTGGCTGTTTGGAACTGCAGGAAAAGTGAGAAGGTGCAGACAGAACTGCAATATCTTTGGAGGTCATCCTTCTTGATCCAACATTCTTCATCTACTGAGAGACCCTGGAGAGAAGCTACAATGATGTCTGAATTTGCCCTCCTACTTTCAACTGTATTGGTGATCTCAGGAGGCCGATACGATTGAAAGATTTGGAATAACAGGCAGCAATAAGTTACTGCTTTAAATACCATGTTGGCACTTCATAGTAAATAAGTGGATTTTGGTTGTAGTTAGGGCACTTTGTCTCCAAAAGGTTTGCCATCACTTTTATAGGATATGCGGAGGCCCGGCACTTTGCCTATAACCTGGTCAAGTTCTTGCCACATAATAGGTAGTGCAATTCTATGCCAGGCAGGGATTCAATTAGACTATGTTTGGACATCCTGATATGCTCTTAGTATATCCACCTGGTGTGCACATGCTACTTTCAGCTATTCTTGCTGTCTCTTAGAGTGATGACACACATGGGGGGACATTTACTTAAAGTGTCGGTGTCTGCATTGGCTTTGTTACCGACCTGCTCTCGGAAAGAAGATGCACATTTAATATTGTAGAGCTGTGCAGATTCATTTCTGGCGCCGAGACCATTTTCTGTCCCTGGGACCAAAATCTGTCCCGAGCACCAGAAATGTGTCAAACAGTCCCTGCTAGACCAGTTTTCTTTTGGTCTACTTTCCGCCAGTTTACAGCGCCCAAAAAGGGCTGCGACACATATTAATTGTGTCTGAGTTTCCACTCCGCCAAAGCCACGCCCCTTTTCGGAGAAGAGTCGGAGCAGGAGGGAAAACGCATTTTTTCTGTCCCCGACAGCTAATAAATAGGTAGGAGAGCAGAACATGTGGTGAGAGCGCCACAAAACTGGCGGAAACACCATAGTAAATGTCCCCCATGGTGTTTTGAACCCGTTTTGGGTCAGTTTTTAAGCAATCTGTGCAAAAACACATGCGTTTTTTGAAAACCCATCCATTTTTGACAGTTTTTACCAATAATCTTAAATAAAACTGGTCAAAAAAGGATGTTTTTTCAAAAACTCATGCATTTTTTAACGCATGCGTTTTTGGACGGACTGCTTAAAAAAGGACCGAAAACGGGTTCAAAACGCCATGTGTGGCATCACCCTTACTACAAAGCGCAACCCCTTAGCACAAAGATTGACATTTCCCATAGAAATAAAATGCAAAAACAAGAAAGCAGGTGCACAAGGATATAGCCCAACTCACACTGAACCAAGAGCCTTCACAGCATAAAGATGACCATATCATTTTAGCTCTAAAACTAAAGATTGTCAGAAAACAGGAATGGTATTTATTGAAAGCTCTGAACCCTAGGAAATGCTGTATACAATGCTGATTTCACTTGTCGAGTGATTTGGGAGCTGGTCATTCGCTGGTATCCTTCTCTGCTTTTTGTAAGCTCTTATGAGTACAGAGGTACACATGTTGCCTGAATTATTCAGCTTACCATGATGTTGTCTCTGAACCATATGACTTGGCTTTTATAATGTACAATCCGCTGACAGTATGTTGTAGAGAAATGCATTTGGTTTCCAATATACGTTTATTATTGCCATCCATTATGGTTTATGAGAAATTCCTACTTTAATCCATATGCTAATGAGGCAGCAAGGTTGTGTCTTTAGCACCCAAAGCACTTCTCCCCTGCTCATCAGATAAGAAGATTTCTCTAGTGAGAAGCATAGGGCAACACTGGAAGAGGCAATGATCTTGATGCACCAATGCCATAAGCATACAGATTAAACTGGGAATAATAATGGGTAGAAATAATACATTTATGTATTTGTGTAGGCAAAAAGGAGTGAAAAAATGTTTACAATGAGTAGAGCAATATATCAATATTGTTTTATAGGGTTAGACCCTATAGCTACCATCTAGCTTCTACGGGGATTGGGCATTACTCTTTACATTCCTGAATAGCAAATCTGTCATTCACACATACTTTTACCCATATCACTGTATATCTATGAACATTTAACATTCAAAAGCTATTAACACAAGAATTTCTCGTCCAGCCCAACTCATTAGAGTATCCTTATCTGATATTGGATATTTTATGTTAATTCATCTAGATATTGGATAAATGCTCCATACACACTTATAAATCTACTGCTACATGGCCAATAGTATCATAAAGGGGTATAGTAAAACTCTTCAGAATCATTGTGTTCATTGAAAAAATATTGCTCACTATTAAAGCAAGACTTTGCACTTAGTCCCCTTAAAGGGGTTGTCCAAGACTAACAAAAAAAGGGGAGGAAACTGCATAAAAAATAAACGTGTATTTAACTCCTTTGATGGACTCTCCGTGCTGTGCTACCCCCTGTCTGGTTAAAGGGGCGCGGAAGCTCCGCTCTTGCAGATTCCGACCGTCCGGGCACGCCCACCCAATACCATTCCCTTCCCGGCACTGTATCCAGTGCTGGGACATGATGACGACATGGGACACTGGGAGGGACCAAGGAGGTAAGTACGTGTTTATTTGTCATCATTCTGTACCATTTCAGTAGTTTATTTAAAGAGGACCTGTCACCCTTAAAAACGGCACTAGGAGCTGATTACTAAAGTAAGCGGCTCCTAGTGCTAAAACAGACGCAGCAGCGCAGCAGTGTTGCAATGATAGCGTTATCAGAAACCTCTGATAATGCTAACAAACACTGCTGCTCTGTACGTTGCCTCTTACCAGGACCGCCCCGCTCACTCCATAGGCCAGCGGTGACTGCCGCACGTCATGCTGCCCCTAATCCCGCCCCCTTTGAGAATGGTCCGGCGTTTCTAGTGCACAGCGCAGCAGTGTTTGTTAGCGTTATCGGAGGGTTCCGATAACGCTAGCAGTGTAAAACGGCTGGGACTGTTGTAGGACTTGGAGCAGCTTACTTTAGTAAGCAGTTCCTAGTGCGGTTTTTGAGTGTGACAGGTCCTCTATAAGTTTAACTCACATAACATTTTCTCTTTAACAAACAGTTGCAATGTGTTTGGAAGATATGCTGTCATCCTTCTTGCCTCAATCCAGAGAAAAACCCCAGAAAAAAATGCAGAAAAACACAACCAAGGTAATGTATACACTGAAGTCCCAATAAAATTTGGGGTTATCAACCCCATGCCTGGGAACTGGAATGTTGATCCAGGGGTGTATTCTAGTTGCCATATTTTGAGTGAGGAAAGAAGTTTTCCCCTTTTATAAGCTACTTGACATCTGCCCCACAGGATTTTTTCCTTTGCTGTGGTAACACAGCAAGACCTGATAGACCAGTGATGGCTAACCTATGGCACTGGTGCCAGAGATGACTCCAGGCATCATCCTGCAGTCCCAGACAGCCCAGGACTTGCTGTGCACAGAGGTATTTTAAAGTGACAGCTGTACCTGGGACTATTTTCTGCTTTATTGGTGTCCTCAGGGTGCTTGTATCAATGAAAACTGTGACAGAGAAGAGAGTATAAATCATAAATTAAATTTCAGTGTTGGCACTTTGCGATAAATTAGTGGGTCTTTGTTGTAGTTTGGGCACTCGGTCTCTAAAAGGTTTGCCATCACTGTGATAGACCCATACACCCCCATACATTTAGTGGGTCTATGATGAATACATTAATTCAGCTTATTTATAGAGCATACAGTATTTCACACAGTCTTGTCATTGGATGGCATTTCTCTCACAGGTCTGGCAATGTCACTAGCAGTGTAATGTTTACTCATCTGATACATTTATCAGATCTCCTATGTAAGTTTCCAGTTACTCCCTTTTCACTGCAAAAGAGAATGACCAACTGCAAGAATATATGAATGAACATATCGTACTGGAAGTATATACAAGTGACCGATCTGCAGAATATATGACTGATCACTACACACAGGCAGCGTTTATGTATGGATGTGAGGCCATGGGCATGATCAACTGGTGTGTGAATAAAGTGATATATAGGCAGTATATACGAAGGAAAATGATTATCACAATGTCCTATTGGCAATGTATATGATGAACCTGATGTATAGGTGATGCGTATGAATGAACACAATACAGCGGCAGTGTATATGAATGAACTTCACATCCAGGCATTGTGTATGAATGAATGTGGATACGAGTTAGTGTACATGAATGTATACAGCGCTGTGTGTGTATCCGGAGGCAGGATCCAGATGTGTGAGCGGCCTCCCTCCCCCCGCTGTATACATTACACGTTACAAGCTCCAGATGTTTGCTCCCGGAGGAGACAGATGCTTCGCCTGTCACTTACCTGGAGCTGAGCAGCGAGTAGTCCGCCTCTAACCATCCCGGCAGGGCCCGGCGTGCACAACGGATACAAAGCTGGTAAAGGCCGGGGAAGAAGAGAAATCCGGCGGCTACGACGTGCCACATCGTGCCCGCTAACACCTCGACTAATGCCCAAGTCCGGGAGCCGCCTGCCAACACTAAAGCCCGCCCACACCAACGTCATTAGCTTATACCACGCCCAGTCATTTTATGTGGCCACGCCTGTACACTGTCAATCGCCAACCCCGCTTCTCATTTACATAGGCCCCGCCCACCCCGCCGAACTGACTGAAATACAAGTCATGTCTGTAGTGTGTGGGACAAGCTGACTGCAAAATAAGGCAGCAGTGGTGGCATGGAGACCCAGAGATGGTGCATGTATAATGGCATGGAGAACCCAGAGATGGTGCATGTATAACGGCATGGAGACCCCAGAGATGGTGCATGTATAATGCTACGGAGACCCCAGAGATGGAATGGCATGGGGACCCCAGAGATGGTGCATGTATAATGGAATGGAGACCCCAGAGTATAATGGCACGGAGAACCCAGGGATGGTCCATGTATAACATTGTAGATACCCCAGTGATGGTGCATGTATAACGGTGTAGATACCCCAGTGATGGTCAGGGGCGTATCTACAGTGGTAGCAGCCATAGCCATCATCTGACCTGACACTGAAGAATGGAGGATGTGCACCATTGTATATTATGCTGCATATTGTACAGCATACTATATATAATATATATGTTAAGGTAAGGAATGAGGGTTTTCTGTGATTTGGGGCCTCTTCTCATCCTCGTGTGCCCCGAACACATTCATATGACCCCGTGTATAATGGTATAGATATCACAGCAGGGTCGGACTGGGGGGCCAAGGGCCCACCAGTGAAATTGATTCTGGGGCCCACCTTCTGCTACATGGACGTGTGAATTATAGGGTATCTTACAAATACAACTGAGCTTTCCTATTATTTAGCACCAAACATGGCATTTGGTGGATAAAGGGGTTGTCCGTGGGCTTAAAAACATGTCTACTTTTTTCTGAAAAGTGACAAACCTGACCATAGGTTGTACTTGGTATTGTAATCATGCTCCATTTATTTCTATATCTGAGCTGCAATACTTGTAAAAACCATGATCAAATATGGTGCTATTTTTGACTTAAAGCTCTTGTGTCACCCCCCTCATCCTCATAGACTGTAAGCTCTTGTGTCACCCCTTCATCCTCAAAGACTGTAAGCTCTCGTCTCCCATCCTCATAGAGTGTAAGCTCTTGTGTCTCCCCTCATCCTCATTGACTGTAAGCTCTTGTGTCACCCCCTCATCCTCATAGACTGTAAGCTCCTGTGTCACTCCCTCATCCTCATAGACTGTAAACTCTTGTGTCACCCCCTCATCCTCATAGAGTGTAAGCTCTTGTGTCACCTCTCATCCTCATAGACTGAGCCCTCTCTGCTGGCACGCACGCCATCATCCTCCACCGTGTGCAGTGGCATAACAATCACGATCGCAGGGAGAGAGAGAGAGGCCCGCAGGTCCTCAGTTTAGAAGAACAGCATCTGCCCCTTGTGCTCAAATACAGAGCAGACAGGTCACACTGCACGGGGTAGATGCAGTTCTTCTAAACTGAGGCTTGCGGGCCCCTCTGATGCAGCACACAGCCGGGTGCAGGACAATGCCTGTGCTCCTGTCTATGCTCTAAATGTTTACAAGAAGTTCCCAGTGCAGCGCTGGGAGCAGGAAGCAGCACCTCCCCCTCCTACTAGGAGACCTGAAGTGGAGCGGTGACAGAGAGAGAGGGGGAGGGGGATGCTGTGACCCGGGAACATCCAGAGGCTGCTGTGTGCCTTCCTCATAGATAACTGTAAGTTATACAGTGTCTAAAATTTGTTTATACAGTTCACTACATATATACCTGTGCAATGCATATATGTGTGTGTATGTGTGACATTTACACACATATGCATAACACAGATATATAATATGTCTTTGTTATGCACATGTGTGTGTGTGTGCTTATGTCTGTGTTATGTGTATATAAGTATAAGTGTGTGTCTGTATCTGTGCTGTGCATATTTGTGTGTATATGTGTATATATATGTGTGTACTGTATATGTCTGTGTTATGCATACTGTATATATGTGTGCACTGTATATGTCTGTGTTATGCATACTGTATATATGTGTGCACTGTATATGTCTGTGGTATGCATACTGTATATATGTATGCACTGTATATGTCTGTTTTATGCATACTGTATATATGTATGCACTGTATATGTCTGTTTTATGCATACTGTATATATGTGTGCACTGTATGTCTGTTTTATGCATACTGTATATATGTATGCACTGTATATGTCTGTATGCTTACTGTATATATGTGTGTACTGTATATGTCTGTGTTATGCATACTGTATATATGTGTGCACTGTACACTCACCGGCCACTTTATTAGGTACACCTGTCCAACTGCTCGTTAACACTTAATTTCTAATCAGCCAATCACATGGCGGCAACTCAGTGCATTTAGGCATGTAGATATGGTCAAGACAATCTCCTGCAGTTCAAACCGAGCATCAGTATGGGGAAGAAAGGTGATTTGAGTGCCTTTGAACGTAGCATGGTTGTTGGTGCCTGAAGGGCTGGTCTGAATATTTCAGAAACTGCTGATCCACTGGGATTTTCACGCACAACCATCTCTAGGGTTTACAGAGAATGGTCCGAAAAAGAAAAAACATCCAGTGAGCGGCAGTTCTGTGGGCGGAAATGCCTTGTTGATGCCAGAAATTTGGCGTCAACAACATGAAAGCATGGATCCATCCTGCCTTGTATTGGTGGTGGTGGTGTCATGGTGTGGGGAATATTTTCTTGGCACTCTTTAGCCTCCAGTATGTTGTGCCCTACCACAACATACTGGAGGCTAACTACAATCAGGTGGGCACTCTATGCACCCATATATCTTCCTCTAAAATTGTTCTTACATTGTTATTTACCACAGGGTGTATGTAGGATGCTGACGGCAGTGGGATATTCGCGAGTGTCCCCATGTATACACAACACCCCCACTTTACGCCCACTGTACAGTCCAGGATCAACCAAAGTTCCCCGCACCAGGGTGACCAGACTCCCTGAGTCTAGCAAGGCTTCCACCGTGTTACCCCCGATTGTGACCATGCACACTTGGGGTTTGTAAAGTCTAATAGTAGATATTGTCTATTGTTCTGTGTATTGTTAAATGTAATTTGATACAAATAACTATACTTGGTGTCAAAGAACAACTCTCTCGACCATCTGTGCTGGGGTGCAGTCCTCTAGTTGTAGCCACTTCCGGACAAGATGGATCAGGTCATGCATTTGGGAGCGCGGGGGTAGTTTTTCTGAGTATGCCCACTGGTGGACCCGGCTGGAACGAACTTGTATGGTTGTATGAGCCAGAATCTCCGCCTATAGCTGGGGGTACTCACGGGCCTCCGTTTCACTCAGGTCGTAGTAAGCCTTCTGCGACTCGCCTGTCAGGAACAGTGCCAGGACATCTGCCCACTGCTCAGCTGGTAACTCCTCTCGCTCAGCTACTCGCTCAAACACAGTGAGATACGCCTCCACGTCGTCGGTCGCCGTCATCTTTTGTAAGGCCTTCTCCACTGAAGCCCGTGCCGAATGCTGGACAACCGAGTACCCTTGCAAACCAGTATGGGACCCCTCAGTAGTCGTCACTTGCGGTGCTGCCATAATGCCAGAAAACTTTTCCATCATCAGCTGGAACATGGCTCGGGACTCCTCCTGCTGCTGGCGGGACCTCTTCTCCTGCTGCTGGAACATGGCTTGCTGCAGCTGTCGATTAGCCTTGCACCCTTCCTGCTGCTGCTGGAGCATGGCTTGCTGCTGCTGACGATTAGCTCTGGCCTCCTCTTGCAGGTATTTAATAAAGTCCTCCATCTTGGCTGTATCCTGCAATTTGCCTGCTGCTTTCACCCAGGCCATGCAATGTTGCAGGATGTAGTGAGCCTTTCAGGTGTGTGTCTTCACCATATGTGGGAGATTTGGCCCAGTAGAGACCATGGTAGCGGGGTTTTGTGATGCAGTCCAAGACAGTGACACCAAAGTTTTAGTCCAAAACAGGTCTCGCCTGCGTTTATTCCAGGAGCAGGTACAAAACAAAACAGCCTTTACATTCAGGCATCAAACAAACAAAATCCTACCCGTCAGGGTGCTAACTACACAGAGTTTCTCTAACTCACCACTAGTACATAAAATAAGTCACTGCTCCAGGCACAGAGGTCAGGGCTGTGTGCTCTCCAGCCTCCATTCAGAGAGACAATGCTCTCAGCTCTGCTCAGCAGCTTTATGCAGCCTGATTAGGCTGCTCCCACCACCTGTGTCCAAGGTGCTGGACAACACAACCTCAGCACTAAGGCAAGAAAAACTGAAATATCAAATGGTCACAAGTATTCAGACCCTTTGCTGTGACACTCATATGAGATGGTTCTACTCAGTCATTGGATTCCAGTTGTTTTTATTTGAATACTGATAGGACTTGATTAGGATAGGCCCACACCTCTCTATATAAGACCTCACAGCACATGAGAATCATGAGGTCTAAGCAACTGCCCAGGGTGTTCAGAGGTAGAATTGTGGCAAGGCACCGATCTGGCCAAGGTTACAAATTAATTTCTGCAGGACTCAAGGTTCCTAAGAGCACAGTGGCCTCCATAATGCTTAAATGGAAGTAGTTTGGGAGAGGAGCGTTGGTGAGAGGTAAAAAAACTGAAGATCACTGTGGCTGAGCTCCAGAGATGTAGTCACAGGAGATGGGAGTCACTTATCACTGCAGCGTCCAGTAGTCAGGGGTTTATGGCAGAGTCTGCTGAAGGAAGCCTCTACTCAATGCAGGACATAAGAAATCTGCATACAGACTATGAGGAATAAGATTATCTGCTCTAATGAGACGAAGATTGAACTTTTTGGTGTTAATTCTAAGCGGTGGAGACAGCCAGGCGCTTCTCATCACCTCCCAAATACAATCCCAGCAGTGACACATGGGGGGCAGCATCAGGTTATGGGGGTAGGGACAGGACCACTGGGTGTAATGGAAGGAAAGATGAATGCGGCCAAGTACAGAGATATCCTGGATGATGACCTCTTCCAGAGGGCTCTGGACCTCAAACTGGGCCGAACCTTCCAACAATCGGGGGTCATTTATCTTATTTCCCTCTTCCCTGAGCTCTTTTTGAGTCTATTTTTTACACCTGCTTTGTCTTTGTCAAAAAAAGTTTTATTTTTGCCGCTTATTAGGCGCAAATCACATCATTGCCTCTCTTAAGCCTGGTCAGGACTGGCGTGTTATTGCAATTATTTTGTAGGTGCAAATCAATGTTAAATAAGGCACAAACATCTGGACGCAGGAGAAATACAAAGACAAATTAGGCGCAAACCAGGAAACTGCTACAAGGGGCAAAAAAATTGAGAATATACCACAATGCACTCAAAACGTCACTAAAATACAACCAAAAAGGCGCATCAGACCCTAAGCACAAGCTAAAATAACAAAGCAGAAGTTTCAGAACCATTCCATTCCTGACTGGCCTAGCCGGAGCCCGGACCTAAACCCAGTGGAGCATCTCTGGAAAGACCGAAAAATGGCCTCCACCAACGTTCTCCATCCAACCTGACGGAACTGCAAGGAGGATCTGCAAGGAAGAGGCAGAGGATCCCCAAATCCAGGGGCGAGGAACTTGTAGCATCTTCCCAAGAAGCCTCCTGGCTCCAAAGCTTCAACTCATCACTGAGCAAAGGGGCTGCAATTAAACAGGGCCGGGCCCCCTGACACCGTGGGCCCTGTAGACATTGCTACAGCTGCTTAGTTTGTTATTTCCTTGGTGTTAACTACTTATCCCAAAGGTAATTTTAGTAAAAGTGATGGGTTTGACGGGGTTTTCCCACCTAACTTGCTGATCAGAGGAGGTCTCAATGATGAGACCCCCACAGATCAGGAGAACTAGATGTATGATGGTTTCCCAGGTACCTCAGTCGGACCCCTCGGTGCTCCCCGAGAGTTATGGACCAGACTCATCACTGAGACCCCCATGATCAGCAAGTTGTGGATAGGGCCTACCCCTTTAAATGACAAAAAGTCCAGGAGTCCTTCTTCCAATTGGTTTGTGTGGACCATGACAAGAACAAGTCATAACAACGTCTACAAGCTGTGAGATAGCTTTAATAATTGGTGGATTTTTCTAGCTGAAGGGTCACATAATTCATTGCGAGTGAAGATTATGAGGGGATTCTGACACATGTGTTATGCCCCATGTTAGTAGCAGCAGGACAGTGGGTAATTGATTTATATTCCAGGATTGTAACTGGACTAGGGGGCACTGTCCTCACACTGTTGTTTCTCTTGATCTCTGCAGTTCTCTACATATCCTTCCCTCTAATTTGAAATCTAACGAGAAGCTACTGCTCTTACCAGGAGCATAGGGGAGGGGCTATGTAGCCTAAAGATATCTCACACAGGATGCATCAAGTCCAGCTACAATCTTGGAATGTATATAAATAACAGTTCTGTTACTAACAACACCGCGATATAGTTACACAGATGTCTATGGCCAATACCCAACACTGTCTCAAGCTTTGTACGTTCAAAGCTGCTGATTGGTTTCATTTTGGAAATGGAAACTATGGAGGAAGATATATGGAATTTAATAATGAATATAAAAATGGGACATCCTCAGATGTGTGTGTTTTTTGTTGGGGGGGGGGGGAAGGGGGGGTATATAGGTCAAATGGTTAAAAATAAAGCTTTGGAAAACCCCATTGGATCCTAGTGGAGTGAGTGGAATGACATAATCTGTCCGGCCCAATAGGTGGATGAGTAAGGTCCCTGAGGGTTTGTTTGTCGGGATCGCAGGCCATTACCGGGTGTCAGTAGTCGTGTACTTTCCCTATATGATTCATAGTGGTTTTGGTTTCAGTGTCCGTGTTCTTCATATGACTATTACTCATATACAGTCCAATCCCATGATGCAAAGATTTTTATAGAGTTTGTGCGAATGTATTCATTATCCATGATGTAATGTTACTCCCAGCACCGTGTAATCAGCATCAGGTGAAACAAAGGAAATCTAATATATGGTGCCTAGTGTTTGTATGTGTATGCATGCATGTGTATGTATGTGTTTGTGCGTATATGTATGTATGTGTTTGTGTATGTGCGTATATGTATGTGTGTATGTATGTGTTTGTGTCAGTATATAATGTGCATTTATGGATGGATGTACTGTACTATACTATAACTGGGGGGTTGCATATAATATGGGCTGGGGGATGAGCGGGATATAATATAATTAGGATAATGTGCATTTATGGATGGATGTACTGTACTATACTATACTATAACTGGGGGGCTGCATATAATATGGGCTGGGGGATGAGCGGGATATAATATAATTAGGATGGGCAGTATATAATGTGCATTTATGGATGGATATACTGTACTATACTATAACTGGGGGTCTACATATAATATATATGTGTGGGTGAATAAAGGTAGTCTTTAACTGGGGGCCGTATATAATATGTATATGGGGGTGGATATAGGTAGTCTATAACTGGGGGGCAGTATATAATATGTATATGTGGGTGGATATAGGTAGAATATAACTGGGGGGGCTGTATATATTATGTATATGTGGGTGGATATATGTATACTATAATGGGTGGGCTGTAATTAATATGCATATGTGGGTGGATATAGGTAAAATATAACTCGGGGGCTGTATGTATATGTGGGTGGATATAGGTAGACTATAACTGGGAAACTATATATTTTATAATTACAGGGGCTTTATATAATATACTGTATAGGGATGTATGTATGTATGCATCATTTAACTGGGGCTATATATAAGATAATCACAGGAGGCTGCATATAATATAATATCCATGTATATGCATGTATGTGTAGTATAATGGGGTCTGTATATACTATATGTGGATGGATGTATAATATGAGGGCTATATTTATTAGAACTGTGGGGAGGAGCTGTATATGGAGGTTGGATACGAGAATGATAATATAATTAGGGTGGGCAGTATATAATGTGCATTTATGGATGGATATACTGTACTATACTATAACTGGAGGTCTACATATAATATATATGTGTGGGTGAATAAAGGTAGTCTTTAACTGGGAGGCTGTATATAATATGTATATGTGGGTGGATATTTGTAGACTATAACTGGGGGGCCCGAATATCATATGTATATGTGGGTGGATATATGTAGACTATAACTGGGGGGCTGTATTTAATATGTATATGTGGGTGGATATAGGTAGTCTATCACTGTGGGGCTGTATATAATATGTATATGTGGGTGGATATAGGTAGTCTATAACTGGGGGGCAGTATATAATATGTATATGTGGGTGGATATAGGTAGAATATAACTGGGGGGCTGCATATAATATGTAGATGTGGGTGGATATAGGTAGAATATAACGGGGGGCTGTATATATTATGTATATGTGGGTGGATATATGTAGACTATAACGGGGGGCTGTATATAATATGTATATGTGGGTGGATATAAGTAGAATATAACTGGGGGCTGTATATAATATGTATTATATAATATGTATATGTGGGTGGATATAGGTAGACTATAACTGGGGAACTGTAAATATTATAATTACAGGGGCTTTATATAATATACTGTATATGAATATATGTATGTATGCATCATTTAACAGGGTCTATATATAAGATAATCACAGGAGGCTGCATATAATAAAATATCTATGTATATGCATGTATGTGTAGTATAATGGGGCCTGTATATATTATATGTGGATAGATGTATAATATAACCGTGAGGGCTATATTTAATAGAACTGTGGGGAGGAGCTGTATATGGAGGTTGGATACGAGAATGATAGAACTGTGGGGAGGAGCTGTATATGGAGGTTGGATACGAGAATGAAAGAGGCTTTATATGGTGTATTTTATATAATTAAAGTGAGTAACATATGAATTTTGATTAAACTCTGGTAGCCGTGTAACATTTAATTGGGGGGTGGGCTTTTTTTATTTTGAGACCTTTTAATAAATAGAGGGTTGTATAGAAATGCGGAAATTCGAGGGGGCTGTATATTAATAGTAACGATGTAGCCTGTACCATAGGTCACAATATATAATTGATCCTGTTTATGAATAGAGCAAATGCATCAACACTTTTTGAAAATCATCACCAAACACATGTTATGTAAGTAACAATATGGGCCTCATTTACTAAGGGTCGCACGCACACTTTTGTCGGACTGTGCACCATTTTCGGTGCTAAAACGGCTTGCACAGGTGTGTGCGTTGGGATTATGGCGCACATGAGCCTTTTTGTGGAGCAGCTGCGCTGGCTTCCCTGCAACACAAATTAGGTGGCGTGCCGTCGGACGGTCTGACGGATTCCGACAGAGCGCGGTATTTCATTTTCAAATTGTGTTGCAAGCCCTAGCAGATGCTAGGGAACCCTGTCGCACCTGAGCGAGAAAACAACACATTCATGATATCGGCCGCACGATCTTAGTGAATCACAGCATGGTGCATTATAGTTGGACAATGCACTTTCTGTGAACTTCGGTGACCAGGTAAGGAAATGTGCCCCTATGTGTTTTGCACTATTCATTATTAACGATCAAAGGCAAATCCGATGTTACTTATATAAATACCTTATACATGTGTGTTTGGTGATGAGCTGCGTGTGATGAACATACTGGGGGTCATTTACTAAGGGCCCGATTCGCGTTTTCCCGACGTGTTACCCGAATATTTCTGATTTGCGCCGATTGTACCTGAATTGCCCCGGGATTTTGGCGCACGCGATCAGATTGTGGCGCATTGGCGCTGGCATGCACGCGACGGAAATCAGGGGGCGTGGCCGAACGAAAAACCTGACGGATTCGGAAAAACCGCCGCATTTAAAAAAGGAAATTGTGTCGCAGAGCTTGCACTTACCTTCATCCAGGATAGGATCGTGAACTTCAGTGCATTTCAGGAAACTTCAGCGCAGCAGCGCCACCTGGTGGACGTCGGAGGAACTGCCTTCATGAATCCTGGCCGGACCCGAATCCAGCGCAGAGAACGCGCCGCTGGATCGCGAACGGACCGGGTAAGTAAATCTGCCCCACTGTTTCACATTTTGCAGAAGAAGGGGTTCCTCTGCAGGTAGGGGGCGCTGGTGGTGTGCAGAGCAACCAACACTATCACATGTTAGGTTGCTCTGCTTGATTTGTATTTGTATGCTTTGTACACACTTTTAGATGTTTTTATTTGTCTGTTCTTGTTGTGTTTTGAATAACTAATAAAATTGTATATTTTTGGTCATATAGCATACATCTATGTGTTTTTTTGCATTTGAGAAGTCTCTGGTATAGCTTTGACCGCCATTATGATTCTATATCATTTAAGTAGTGCCGATCCCATCTTTTTAATTTTTTATACTGAAATACTGCAGGGGCATTGCACAGTCCAAAGGGCATGACCAGATATTCAAAGTGCCCGTCTCCAGTGTTGAAGGCAGTCTTCCAGTCATCTCCCTCACAGATGCGGATAAGGTTATATGCCCCTCGAAGGTCCAATTTTGTGAAGACCTTGGAACCACGGAGGCGGTCAAAGAGTTCCGTGATCAACGGCACCAGATATCGTTCTTTACCGTCACTTTATTGAGCCTCAATAATCAATGCAGGGGCTTGGAGATCCATCTTTCTTGGCTACAAAGAAGAAACCAGCACCGGCAGGAGAAGAGGATTTGCAGATGAACCCCTTCTGCAGATTGTCCTTGATATAGGCCGACATGGCCGTAGTTTCAGGCACGGACAACGGGTAAACTCGACCTCGTGGAGGTGATGTGCCCGGCAGAAGCTCTATAGGGCAATTGTATTGGAATTTGTGGTGGTAGGGTCTCCACTTAGTTTTGAGAGAAGACATCAGCATAGTCCAGATAAGCAGCAGGAAGACCCTTCAGAGATGAGGAGGAGGGCATAGTAAAGACTGGATGGAGAGCCATGAGACAGCGACACTGGCATTCAGGATTCCAGTGAAGAAACTCCCCAGTCTGCCAGTTGAGGACAGCTGCATGTCGCTGCAACCATGGTAGTCGAAATAGGACAGAGTGGGGGTCATTTACTAAGGGCCCGATTCGCGTTTTCCCGACGTGTTACCCGAATATTTCCGATTTGCGCCGCTTGTACATGAATTGCCCCGGGTTTTTGGCGCACGCGATCGGATTGTGGCGCATCGGGGCCGGCATGCGCGCGACAGAAATCGGGGGGGGCGTGGCCGAACGAAAACCCGACGTATTCGGAAAAACCGCCGCATTTAAAAACCGAAAATGTGTCGCTTGGGGAGCGCTAACCTTCACCTTCTATGGGATGGTGCATTCCGGGGCGTTAAGATTATTTTCGGCGCTGCAGCGCCACCTGGTGGACGGCGGAGGAACTACCATCTTAAATCCCAGCCGGACTCGAATCCTGTGCAGAGAACGCGCCGCTGGATCGCGAATGGGCCGGGTAAGTAAATGTGCCCCAGTATGTGGAATGGGGAACTACATAGAAGGACAGTCGCTCCTTATGCAAGGCACCAACTTGCAAACAAAGTGGTTCAGTGCAATATTGGGTCAGAGAGAATCTGGCCACTGACTGAGGAGATGACCAGGGGCTTCTCGAGATGGACAATTGGGATGTGATGCTGCGAAATCCACACTTGCAACTGGCTAACTGTGCCTACACTTAGGAGCACGGGAATGACGAGATGTGGAGAAGCTTTGCACACACCTAGGGACACCTTTCCCAAGAACTCTAGGTGCTGACACAACCCAATTAAGTGCTCCGGACTGGCGCAATACAGGCAGAGGCTCCTCTGTAGATGGTACGGCCGGTGGCTGGAGCAGCCTTCGGAAGGCAGTAGCCAGGCGATGTAGACGTCGTGGACAGCCTTTGGGTTGCTCGTGATGTATTTCCTCGGTACGCTCCATAAGCCCCATGTCAATCCAAGTGGCCAAGGTGATGAGACCACACAGGGTAGACGGCAGGTCACGAGTGGTCAATGCGTCTTTAACTTGAGGAGAGAGACCTTTCCTGAAGGTTGAGGACAGGGCTGCATCATTTCAGGAGCGTTCCGAGGCCAGGGTACAGAACTGGACAGCATATTCTTCCCCTGGCGCAGATTCAGTAGCGCTGTCTCAGCACAGGAGGCCCTTGCAGGTTCTTCAAACATGGACCGGAATTCCGCCAGAATTCGGCCAGGAATGCCATGTGAGTAGCCATGACCAGGTCATCTCTGTCCCAAAGAGGGGTAGCTAAGGGTGCAGGGCCTTCCTGGAGAGGAGACTAGTTCAGCCGCAAAGAAGTTTTAGAACAAAAAAATGCAGGTAAGCTTTTCGGCCTTTGGGTCCTTTTGAGGGAGCACAGCTCCAGCACGCTACCGAGGATGGCGCAACCTCAAGCGCGGAACGTTTTTCTCTAAATCTGGCCGCGTCAGTACAGGAGCAGAAGCAAAGGCAGACTTCAGTTTTGAGAACGTTTCCTCAGCCGCTAGACGCCAGAGTCTGGGATCAGTGCCTTTTTTATACTGAAATACTGCAGGGCGCATTGCACAGATCCAAGGGCATGACTCAGATATTCAAAGTGCCCATCTTTGAGTGTTGAAGGCATCTTTCCATTCGTCGCCTCCAGATGCGGATAGGTTATAAATATGCCCCTCAAAGCGTCCAATTTTTGTGAATACCTTGGCACCTACGGAGGCGGTCCAAAGAGTTCAGTTGATCAACGGCAAACCAGGATATCGTTTCTCTCACACTCCCGTCCATTGGCCCCATAACCAATAGTGGCCAAGAGATCCTCTGTCTTGGCCACAAAGAAGAAACCATCATCGGCAGTAAGAAGAGATTTGCAGATGAACCCCTTCTTCTGCGAATTCCCTTTGATATAGGCTCGACTGGCCGTAGTTTCAGGCCTGACAAAGGTAAACTCGACTCGTGGAGTGTGATGTGCCAGGCAGAGATCTCTATAGGCAATTGTATTGAATTTGTGGTGGTAGGGTC
The DNA here is from genome assembly GCA_019512145.1 of Engystomops pustulosus. Classification (NCBI taxonomy): domain Eukaryota; kingdom Metazoa; phylum Chordata; class Amphibia; order Anura; family Leptodactylidae; genus Engystomops; species Engystomops pustulosus. The sequence continues at coordinate 116,226,725 of CM033642.1, read as the reverse complement.
TCTCTTGTTTTCAGAGAAGACATCAGCCATAGTCTAGATAAGCAGTGGGAAACCCTTCAGAGAACGGGAGGAAGCAAAGTAAAGACTGGATGGAGAGCCATGAGCTACACTGGCATTCAGGATCTCCCAGTAAAGAAACCTCCAGCAGTTTTGCCAGTTGATGTAGCTTCATGTTGCTTGCAACCATGGATCGAAATAGACGAGGATGTGGAACGGGGAAGTACATAATCAGTCTCTCCTTATGCAGGCAACACTTTCACACAACTTGGTTCAGGTGCAATATTGGGTCAGAGAGATCGCAGCCCACTGTACTGAGAAGATGACCAGGGGCTTCTCACGACAGGCAATTGGTATGTGATGCTGCGAAATCCACACTTGCAACTGTCTAACTGTGCCACACTAAGAAGCACAGGAATGGACAAGATGTGGAGAAGCTTTGCACACACCTAGGGACAAAACCTTTTCCCAAGAACTCTAGAGACTCTATGTGCTGGCCGTACCGGACAGAGACCCAATGAAGTCTCCGGACTGGCGCAATACAGGCGAGGCTCCTCTGTATGATGGTAGGCCGGTGGCTGTATCAGCCTTCGGAATGCGTAAGCCAGGCGATGTAGACGTCGTGGACAGCCTTTGGGTTGCTCTGGGATGTATTTCCTCGGTTAACCTCCATAAGCCCCATGTCAATCCGAGAGTGGCCGAGGGATGAGACCACACATACGGCAAGTCAGATAGAAGACGGCAGGTCACGAGTGGCAATTGCGTCGTTAACTTGAGGAGAGGACCTTTCCTGAGGTTAGGACAGGGCTGCATCATCCAGGAGCGTTCCGAGGCCAGGGACAACTGGACACATATTCGTCTTTCCCCTGGTGCAGATTCAGTCGCAGTCTCAGTCAAAGGAGGCCCGGCAGGTCTTCAAATGGACCGAAATTTCCGCCAGAATTCAGTCAGCTAATGCTGTTTAAGTAGCCATGACCGAGTCATCCTCGTCCAAAAGAGGGGTAGCTAAGGGTGCAGGGCCTTCCTGGAGAGGAGACTAGTGATAAATGCCACCTTGGATCACTCCGTGACAAATTGAGACGCCATGAGTTCAATGTGCAGGGAGCTTGGAGTCCTCATCATACTTATTGGGCATAGATAAACATAGCCTTGGTTCAGGAGCAGGCAGGCTAGTCAGAGCAGCAAGAGGAGCGGCAGGAGCATGACACTGTGGCAGGGATGCCATCAATTCCTGCAACATAGCGGTGACTTGTCCCGAATGTTCACCTTGCTTCGCAATCTGCCGGGACTGATAAGCCACGATAGTAAGATCGGACTGAATAGGTAGCGGAGCCTCAGCGGGACCATGGATGGATCTTACTGTCAGGTTTCTGGATCAGTACCACCGCAGGATTTGGTACTAGCCGACACCTGGGACCAGAATCTAAGTGGCAACTGGTCTTCAACAGAGCCGTCGCAAAGCGGGATGGTCTGTCTGCAACAGGGTACCACCAGGTCTTTCCGCAGGTGCAACTAGCGCTGTGGCAGCCAAGGTCGAGGTACCTTTGCAGGAGACAGTCTCGTGGTCAAATTCATGCACAGGGTCAGGGCAGGCGGAAGAGATGCAAGGTCAAGTCCAATCCGGGGTCAGTAACGGAATGTTCAGGCAGAAGGGAAACGGGAACACAGGAACAGACTGGAACACACACAGGAACACAGGAGCATGAAGGCAGGAAGACAGCGGAGCACTGGAACACACAGGAGCACAGGCAGGGCCGGCTCCAGGTTCTAGCAGGCCCCTTCGTGGACAACACAATTTGAATTTTAAATCCTGCACTCAGTCCGAATCAGTCGGATCGTCCGACGACCCGCCCCCCCCCAATTTTGCCACAATCCGATTGCATGTGACAAAATCCCCAGTTAAATGCCTGTCACAGTGGCGCAAATCCGGTGAGTGTATATAATGTATGAAGGAGTTGCATGGCTGTATATACCATCCATGGGGGTGTGTGACACAGCTGTATATAATTAAATTAATGGGGATCTGTGTATAGGGGCTAAATTTTTTTAAACTAGGTGGCTTTATATGCAGTAATGTATATAATTTAATTGGGGAGAATGCATATGGGGCATTAGTGTGGCTTTATATTTAATTATGGAGTTCTGTATGTACTGTATATAATTAAGTATAAGCCAAGTTTTTCAGCAGAATTTTTGTGCTGAAACTTCCCCACTCGGCTTATACTCGGGAATATAAAAAAAAAAAAAAAGAATCTCCTCTTCTACCTTGACATCATAGTTGTGCGCAGGCCAGGCCGTGCACATGGAGCCGTCGCGGTCATGGTGACGGCCTGAAGAAAGAAGAGCCACTGACCACGGAGCTGCCACGCACATGAAAATAGAAGAGGAGCTTCTATTGGAATGGTGAGTACCGAATTTATTTTTTTTAAGGGCAGGCTACAGGGGGCTGTCTGTCTGGCTATGTACTAGAGGGGTCTGTCTGGCTGTCTGGCTATGTACTAGAGGGGTCTGTCTGGCTGTCTGGCTATGTACTAGAGGGGTCTGACTGGCTGTCTGGCTATCTACTAGAGGGGTCTGGCTATCTACCTGGCTATCTACTCTAGGGGTCTGGCTGGCTGTCTGGCTATCTATTCTAGGGGTTCTGGCTGGCTGTCTGGCTATCTACTAGAGGGGTCTGGCTGGCTGTCTGGCTATCTACTAGAGGGGTCTGGCTGGCTGTCTGGCTATCTACTAGAGGGGTCTCGCTGGCTGTCTGGCTATCTACTAGAGGGGTTTGGCTGGCTATCTACTAGAGGGGTCTGGCTGGCTGGCTATTTGCTACAGGGGCTGGCAGGCTATTTTAGACTGTGGATTTTTTAGGAGCACAGTGTGGAGATACCAGACTCCAATGGCAGTATACCATAGGAATGATTAGTGCAGTCTGAAGAGTATGCTAAAAAAAATACTGTGAACATCCAGAAACAGTTATACAGCATTAGGGTAGGTAGAGCATGTAATGTACACTGATGGATAGCAGTGGACCAGTTCCAAGTCAAAGGCATCAGAATGGATATACAACAGTATACAGTAAAATAATACTGACATAACAAATCTAGCACCAAATTGTGGGTCGTTGTAAAGGAAAAGCCTAACCATTACAAGTGTAGGTTTAGACGCATATACATGCACCAGCTCAGGCTGAGCTGGTGCCAGATCATATTTTTGTTAGGGGAACAAAGCCCCTACGGCCGTTTTAAAGATTATATACAACTTATAACTTCGGCGCATCCGCACTTGTACGTGCGCACCATGCGTCTTTCCGTGCGGGGTGCGACGGATTTTCTAACGTGCTGGAGAGGCGGTGACGTAACCGATCTACCCCGGCCAGAGCCAATTGACAAGGGTGCAGACAAGACGCACTGGTGCTCGAAGGAGGTAAGCAGTGTGTGGTGCGGGATGGAACATACCGGGGTGTTGGGGAAAAGGGTAAAGACCAAGTGGTGGCGCCACCCTTACTTAGCAACGTAGACCAATCCATTACAAAAACATGCGGCATGTCATGAATTAGGTGATAAATCTTACAGCAATAACTAAGACTTTTGCACACCTAGATACAAAAAGAAGTTATTCACGTACATTATAAAAAATATTTATTGGAATAACACTTGGAACTTAACTTTATATATTTTAATTATGCAAAACTCTATGTGGAAAAAAACTGTTTCAACAAAAATGTACTGAATAATATTTTCCTGTTCATTTCTAAGATACTGAGAAAATTCTTCCCCGCTGATCTGTGGGGAAGAACACTTCATTACTGAAAAGCATGTCATATAGGACTTTCCATATTTCTTTTCTCAAATTTGATGAAAACAATATTCAGCATACTGTAGTGAACTAACTGCAACAATTTACTATATACTTTTGCCGTAGGAATCAGTCCATTTTATTCTGACGGCACGACTCTGACCCCAGAGCCTTACCCTTGGGTATAGAAGGAGGGCCTATCTTAACATGTCTAATAAAATATGTTAGGTTAATAACAATAGGGCTTTGAGGTCAGAAATGAACAGAAGTTAACAATAGTTTCACATTATCTACAAAATAAATAATACCAAGGAAACCAGCAACATGTTGCAGATATGACAGTATCAACAGACATCACACAATAATATCACAATAGGCATAAAGATAACGAAAACAAAGTAGTAGATATAGTTACATTTCAGGAATGTTTGTATGTGCATGTATAGGGGGTGTTGGATCAGGTAAAAGAGGCTCATAAATAAGTGCCATCAAAAATCTCTATAGAAAGCTGCACAGTTGAAAGTCATATGACTATTTATTTAAGGAAATCTATCACGTATTTTTAACCTGTAACAATCGCATATGCTCATCCAGATCATTACTGCCCTCCTTGACATATAAAATATTTTTTATGCCTCTTTAAATTGTCTCTCCAGGTTTCAGCTTCAGTAGCTAATGTAAGTTCCTAATGTGACTCATGCGGCAATTCTATCACATCCTCGGCCTCCTCTGACATTCCAACATCGGATGTTGACGCTTTTGCTTCAAATCTAGCGCATGTGCAATTCTATCTCCTCTGCACTGCCTCAGTGAACTCACTCCAGCAGCGCAAGCTTACCTGGAAGAGACATCAAAATATGCTCACCTACGTCCAGCAGCTCAGGAAGGCCCTAAGCCCTTAAAGGGGTATTCCCATTACAGCAAATTAATGTCATTCAGTTCTATGGAAGGCCCCTATGTCTACTACTAGTGGACAGAAATCTGACCATGGTCACACAGGTGCATAGCTCGTTATAACACACAACTCTGATTACTCTGTGTTATAACGAGTAGTGCACCTGTCTATGGTCACATTTCTGTCCACAAGTAGTAAACATAGAAGCTTTCAATAGAATGACAGGAAGCAGAGATGTAGAAATCCGTGAGGAATTGATAGAGAAAGTATATTGGAAAATGTTATAACTTTTAATCATAAAAACAATAACAATAATTTGCTGAAATGGGAATACCCCTTTAAGTTCAAATGCTTTCGAGTTCACTTGCGCAGCCATAATGAGTTCCGTGTATCAGCGCAGAGGAGATTGAAGGGGGAGGTGCCAGGTCTAATTTACAAAAATGTTATATTAAGGGGAGCAGTAAAGGACGAGACGAAAAAATCACTACAACGATGATTGCAAACTCCACAAGGTACTGTTTCCTTTACAATGAACCGGTCACCAGGATTGAAATTTTTAGCTGGTGACAGATTTCAATAGCCTATCCAATTCTGATATAAAAAATGCCTAAGTACGCATTCTGCATGATTTTAATAGTTAATATATGTTTAATTTACATTACCTGACTCTCTGTCAGCAGTATGTGGTGAGTACCCGGGGAGGGGGTAGCTGTAGTCTTTGTGTGCCTGAGTCATTCTCCTCTCCACCACACTCCTGCAGCTCCCTCGCTTTACCCCACGTCATGTGCATTGAGCCAGTAGGTAAGGGGTGGCGTGGAGTAGAGGAAGAATGCATGAGGAGACACAGACTGCAGCTGCCCCTTCCCTGCGGACTCACTTATCTAAAGTACTGAAATGATTCAGAATTCTGATAAAGGCAGCTTTAAAATAAGCAAAGCATAGGTTATTGGAACCTGTCACCAGCTAAAAATGACATTCCTGGTGACAGGCTCAATTTGAGCTCAGCAATAGTGGGTTTTGTAGTCTGTATTCAATAAACTTTGGCAATTAAAACTTGTTTAGTCTGGGCACTGGGCAACCTCCAAGATTTGTGAAGAATGATTCATGATGCAACTTATTTGAACGATTTTTTTTAATGCAATATTCAAAAACAAATTAAAACCTGGCAACTATGTCAGGAGACCAGATCTGGCTATCTACTACAGGGGTCTGTCTGTCTGTCTGGCTATCTACTACAGGGGTCTGGCTGTCTGGCTGGCTATCTACTACAGGGGTCTGTTTGTCTGTCTGGCTGGCTATCTACTACAGGGGTCTGTCTGGCTATCTACTACAGGGGCTGACAGGCTATTTTAGAGAGTGGATTTTTGAGGGGCGCAGTGTGGAGATACCAGAGTCCAATGGCAGTACACCATAGGAATGGTTAGTGCAGTATGAAGAGTATGCTGAGAAATACTGTGAACATCCAGAAACAGTTATACAGCATTACATGTAAGGTACACTGATGGATAGCAGTGGACCATTTCCAAGTCAAAGGCATCAGAATGGATATGCAACAGTATACAGTAAAATAATACTGACATTACAAATAATAGCACCAAATTGTGGGTCTATAACACCACCACACAGTGAATTTAAAGTTCTTAAATGTTGGGACACATTTACTCAGGGCCGTGCACCAGTTTTCTGTCAGACTTTGCACGTTCTTTTTAGGTGCAAACTGCTTGCACAGGTATTTAAGAAGTGTCCACACCACATTTTTGTCGCACATGACCGTTTTTTGGCGCTGGTGAAATATTTTTCACGAAACACAAATTTCTGCAGTCGGACCAAGTGTCAGACTTGCAAAGTTTCATAAAAGAGTTTTTTACACGGCCCATATTAAAGGTGCACCAAAAAAAAGTGGTGCACTGTGTCGGGGCAGTGCAGAGAGCGCCAGATTCATGAAGAATGTGCCACAGAAATCATGAATCTGGCACACTAGCCACTATACACGGGCAAACTGCACATAGTGCAGTTTGCACTGTCCTTAATAAATGTGCCACACTATGTCCCTAATACAAACATAACATGACCAGACACTACAACAGTGATCAAACATTACCAAGATATAAATATCCAATAAATTATAAAGCTGAAGTTATGGGCATAATGTATACAGAAATTACCATCATCTAACATATTATAATATGGTAGAAGACAGCAGTTAAAAAATACCATACCAAGTAAAGGATTACACACTGCGTACCCAGACACGCGTTTTGCTGTAGTGCTTTTTCAAGGGGAGTCCCTTGCAGAGCAAATTATGTAATCCTGTTCAGGTCAAACAAATCAGTACAGGGCAAATATACAGAACCTATAGGATAACACAATAGTTTATGGGGCCAATACACAAGGGCCCTCTAGCAGTCTATGTTGCATGTTGAGATGGTTGGGTCTTGGTGTTGGGCTGACCTTGTGTGCTCTGGCCTCCAGCTTTCATAGTTAGGCCTAAGTTGTGACCTGCTGGTCCATATAGTTGTGCACTGCAGCTGCAGAACCTCCACCACTATAACTTTCAAAGTCTGTTTATGTATTCAGTTAGGGTTTGTAATATTATTCTCTCTGTCCTTAAGTAACCTCTAGAGCCACCACTTTAGACTGAGAAATCATGGAGGCCTCGTTCTTATTAGTAGGACCATTTTAAAGCAATGATTGGCCAATGGAAAGGTTACATAAGTGCCCCTCCCCTTTTCTGAGTGAAAACCCTATATAGAATAAGAGTACTGGTAGTACTGTGCTATGCCAATATATGCAGAATAAGAGTAGTTGAAGTGTGTCAATATATGCAGCATAGAGGTTGTAATGCAGTGTAGGGGAGGGATGCTGTACCCATTTTGTAAAGATTCAACTTGGGCCCCCTGCTACTTCTCTTCATTGTCCACCTATGCATTTTATTCTGCATTGCTGGGAATATTGCATTAGAGAACATCATTTAATAAATCTAAGCATATTGCACACTTGTAAGAATATCTGGTAACCTGTACTGGCGTATGATAGCAGCCACACCCCCACATCCAGCCATATCAAGAGGCTTAGGTTTAAGTCTGACCTGGCGTAGTTTTGTGTGAAAACCAGCAGACGAAAGTGAAAACCAGGATCGCCCCATGCCCGTCCCCTCCAGCGGCCGCCACACCTCTCTACGCCCCCTCCACATCCACATAGCAGTGATAAATCTCCCCTGATATGTCTATACACACATATACACATATATATATATATATATATATATATATATATATATATATAACTTCTTAAAAAGTAATTCCATATTACAATTAAATGCTTAATTTACACCTGAAAGTATTCTCAAAGCTACTTAGATACTTCTAAAGAAGACCCCCTGGGTATGGCTGTTGAGTAGGTAAGCCAAAGTTCTGACTCCTCGGTTACCTTAACTCCGACTCCCACATACATGCGGCATGACATAAATTAGGTGATAAATTTACAGCAATAATAAGACTTTTTAACACCATTATGATACAAAAAGTAAGTTATTTACGTAGAACATAAAAACTATTTATTGGAATACAACCATGGAACTATAACTTAAAGGGAACCCGTCACCACTATTTTCACAAATACAGGTAGTGACAGGTTCCTATAGAGCTCTAATAACTATTTGACACCCTGCTTGTAGCTAAAAATTATGCCCCTGAGATTTCCATATATTCAACTTTATAGTTTTATCTGGTAACTAAGCATGGCTACATGGAGTCCAGGTGGGCGTGGCCTCCTCAGGCTGAATCCAGCAGCTCCTCCCCATCCTATTTCTGTATGCTGCTATAATGTCATGTGACCAGGGTGACATCATCACAGGTCCTATAGCTTTTGTAGCATTAGGAACTGTACACTAAGCATATATGTCATGAAATCACAGCATATTTTATCACATGAAATCACAGCAGGCTGCATGGAGAAGAGTAGAAGTCCATGGAGGCTGCTGTGATTTTATGTGGTCAGATATGTACATGGGGTATAGTTTTCATATTAAGTAGCTCAAGGACCTTTGATTATGTCACCCTGGTCACATGACATTAGGCCACACCCACACACTAAGTACGCATTCTGCATGATTTTAATAGTTAATATATGTTTAATTTACATTACCTGACTCTCTGCCAGCAGTATGTGGTGAGTACCCGGGGAGGGGGTAGCTGTAGTCTTTGTGTGCCTGAGTCATTCTCCTCTCCACCACACTCCTGCAGCTCCCTCCCTTTACCCCACGTCATGTGCATTGAGCCAGTAGGTAAAGGGTGGTGTGGAGTAGAGGAAGAATGCATGAGGAGACACAGACTGCAGCTGCCCCTTCCCTGGGGACTCACTTATCTAAAGTACTGAAATGATTCAGAATTCTGATAAAGGCAGCTTTAAAATAAGCAAAGCATAGGTTATTGGAACCTGTCACCAGCTAAAAATGACATTCCTGGTGACAGGCTCAATTTGAGCTCAGCAATAGTGGGTTTTGTAGTCTGTGTTCAATAAACTTTGGCAATTAAAACTTGTTTAGTCTGGGCACTGGGCAACCTCCAAGATTTATGAAGAATGATTCATGATGCAACTTATTTGAACGATTTTTTTTTATGCAATCTCCATATTCAAAAACAAATTAAAACCTGGCAACTATGTCAGGAGACCAGAATGTTGAAGGGGCAGCGCTCTCCTCATAATAAAACCAAAGCCATGGGTTTTTTTTTTTGCATTTCTGTTTATTTACAGCAGCACTTTCAAAGAATTACAATCACCAATGTTTGTTATAAACACCAGAAAAAAAACTATAGATACAATGACATTAGACAAATTCTATGTACCCACAGAATCACAGTTTGTATTCATTCACATAACATGTAATCTCCCTTTTGCCTGGTTCCCTGAATAAGCTTCTATTACAACTGGAAATGTTTAAGGAAGGGTGTTGATGTAAGAGTGGGAAAGAAGTACTGGACTGAGCAGAATTCTTAAAAGGTCATGCAATCTCTAGAGCCATGACCCCTTAGCAGAGGCTCTAATGGAAGTAGCACAAAAGCCATGTGTGGATAAAAAGCAAACCTAAATGTACACTGTAACCCCCTTCCTTCATGGTCTTCCAAATGTCTAGTCAAGTGTATGACAAGTCCAGCATCCCAAACACTAAAGCAAGCATGGATAGTGTTTGCTTACATGGGAAAGCTAAAATCCTAATCTAGCTCTGAAATTAAGACTAGATAGGTTCCAAGGAGCTGGTGTCTCAAAAAATTTGAAAGGAACCTGACATCATCACTGATGGCTGAAAGGAATTGACTGATTGGGGGTAAGGATTGTTGCAATGGGAGCCACTGATGGGTTAAATGTTACTTTTACTTCTATTTCCTTCCAAATGCTGCCCCTTCAGGACTTTACTGTACAAGCAGAAGACCCCTTTAATAAAGACAAGTATTCAAAATCCATTAAAGCCTCTTACACAGCTCTAGCAAGTTTCTAATGGCAGTTCCCAAAGATTAAGTTATTCTTTTGGAATGAAAAACTGTAGGCATATAATCCTTAGGACCCCTGCAGTACACACCCAATCCACGCATTTCATAAAAAAAACTGCAGAGGGAACAAAATCAGTGTGCAAACCCACACAGCCCAAAGGCAGATCCATGGCCATGCCCCTTCTATTTGTGGCACACAGCTACACTAAATACAATTGGGGGATTTATCAAAAACTGGCCATCATGCTCACCCTGGATATCAAGAGGCTCTGGCCACTGTAAATATATCCAGCAAACAGCCATATGGCCAGGAGATGGCACAGGCTATAGCTATGGCATGGCCTTCTACAATCCTTGCACCCCCACTTGGGAGATACTGTAGTTGCAGCAGTTGCAACCTTATTAAAGGGAACCTGTCACCACAAAAACACCTAGTGGCAGGTTCCCATAGAGCTGACACCCTACTTTTAGCTAAAAACCTTCCCTCGGATCCCCATATAATCAACTTTATAAATTTACCTTCTATCCTGGGATATCTATAGCAAGTTGGGATGGGGCGTGGCTTCCGCGGTCTGAGTCTAGCAGCACCTCCCCATGCCTTCTCAGAATAAACACGTAATGTCATGTGATCAAGGTGACATCATCTCAGGTCCTTTAGTCTCCTAAAATTAGCTAACTGTACATTATGTATATATCTGATCACATGAAATCCCAGCATGCCTGCACGAAGGCATTGAGAGGGGTAAAAGTCCATGGCATGCTGTGATTTCATGTGATCGTATATATGCATGGTGTACAGTTTGGTAATGTTAGTAGGACCTGTTAAAGGACAAGTAATGATGTTACCCTGGTCATATGGAGGAGCTGCTGGATTCAGCCTAAGGAGGCCACGCCCACCCCCACCCACCTGTTATAGAACTCAATGGATAGCAGGTAAAAATATAAAGTTGATTATATGGGAATCTGAGAGAAACAATTTTTAGCTAAAATAAGGGAGTCACTTAGTTAACAGGGTTCTCTGGAAACCTTCCACTAGCTGTATTTGTGAAAATGTGGTGACAGGTTTCCTTTAAGGCTTGTATGCCTGTATAAGCCTAGATAAATGCTGGAGTGACCAGGAATGTGTGACAGTGTGAAGTTAAGATTTGCAGCGCTTTTCATGTTGTAATGCTCAGTGAGTTTGCAATCAGTAAATGAAAAGGCAGCGAGATGACAGAAAACAGTTTGCAGATATGCCAATAGTCAAAAGGATCATAAATTTTTTTCTCCCTGATTTTGATAATGATTGGTGGCCAACAGAGAATCAAACAGAATGAAAGACCTTTATCTTAGAGTACATGAAAGATACTGTAATTATATCCATGTAAGTGGGTGCTACTGCACCTGGTGAACAGCATCTTTAACTTGTGTTTTGGGATCAGTGCCTGTTGTATGTTAATTGCAGGAATCTCTTTATCTCAAACCACAGGAGAGATCTGTATGAAAAGCTAGAAACTCCCAGGGGAATCACTACAGATTGTCAACAGTTTTGTGACATTCTGTTTCCACCATTCCATAGGGAAACCTTAGAGAGACTGCAACTAGTTCATCAACAGGCTTCAAGCTAAAAATATGAACACTGTTGCAGGACTATTGGTACTTTATAGGTTCAGTATTGCTGCAAGCAGAGTTGAGTATTTTTCTGAGCACACTACATGTTTCCTTTGTGGTCTCCTGTGACACTGTGTTGTGACCCTTGAAGTGACAAGTTTAATGATATCAATGTTATTTTACATGACTATAGCAAACTTATGTTTGTAATAATAGATGGGTAATGATAGGACATATTGCATGGGCTTCTGAATACATGCTTTTCTAAAAGCATTGTTAAAATTCTATTGATCATATTTAGAGGCCATCTTTAACAAGTGTTTTCGGTGGAAGGGAGTCCAAGTGGCAGGGGGGAGCTGCCCAACATTGGCAGTACTGACCTGCCAAAGGCTATTGGAAGTTCCTTTTTGTCAGAAAATAAATAAATTACATTCAATGCAAATTAATTATTAGGGGCTGCATATAATTAAATTCATTAGGTGTTATGTATATAGAGGGGGCTGAAAAATCAATACATTGGAAATTTTAAGGTTTCTTTATGTACGTTTGTAATGGTGTGATGTATTGTAAATATAGGACAGAATATAATGCAAATCAATGGAAGAATATGTAAATATAATTTATTGGGGGATGCTATATGTAATCAATTAAGGCGGCTATCCTATATTATATAATACATTTAGGGCTCTGATAAAAAAATGTAGCACTGCACTGTGTGTGTGTATATGTGTGTGTGTATATGTATATATATATATATATGTTATATAATAATGTATTCAAGAGGCAAATAATGTATATCATAATAGATTAAGAGATTTTTATTTTTTTAACATGTTTTTTCATATGGCTTGGACAACCCCTTTTAGTGAAATCATATGTTTTATGTGGGTGCTTGTCCTGGGTCTGAAGAAACATATGTAGGAAGATAAGCAATGCAGCGATATAAATGCATAGCTATCTTATAAGCAGGTCTCTCTCATAACATTTGGAATGTGCAGTCCAAGGATTCCACATCCCACACACAATAGATTGGAATTGGAGAATTTTTAATGTTCAAGTGCAAGGATATCAGATTTTGATAAACTATATTATCACTGCTTTTCTTGGTAGTTGGCTTAATCCCTGATGCTTTCCGTATATAGTTTGTGTCCATGCCCATTTTTGCATATGCATAAACTTACAATGCTTACTTTCTTTTATGGTGCTGTGACACATGGTGCTTGCAACACATTTATAAACATAATTCTAGAAAATAGGGGGGGCCTCAGCAACATTGCATATTTTCATGGGTGCAAGTTACCGATTGCATGTGTTTTTAGCTTAGGTCACTTATAGATCAGTGAATCAGTGCACCCACATTTTCGTCAGGTTTTCTGACAGTTCGGGGATCGCACCGGGGATTTTGTTGCACGCAATCAGATTGTGTCGCAACGGATTCGGATCCGATGGATTCGGACTAAGTGTGGGATTTAACATTCAAATTTGTGTCGCAAGCCAAGTGAATACATGCACCGGGAAGAAGAAGATGAACTCCGCATGATCGTCAGGGAACCCACCATGGGGATCGCAACTCGGACAGGTAAGTAAATGTGCCCTATTATTTTTATTAGTCCCAGGAGGACCCATTTCCAGTGATAAATGCTGTTAAACAAAGGCTGATCGTAGCTCTTCTCCTGTGCTCCTCATTACATAATTATTTACCCCTCTTTGCGTTTGCTTATTCCATCCTATTTCCCTGTTATGAGAGCTGGCACGCGCAGCAAGAGGCGTGCCTATTTATGTAATGAGGATCGCGGGAGAAGAGCATTGTTTAAAATAGCATTCATGAGCGAAACAGGGTCTTCCTGAGGTTCAAAAAGATACGATTCACCGATCGGTAAGTGACCCAAGAACACTTCTTTAACGTGGTTAATTTCACACACGTCAGCTAGGTGTGTGTGTATGGAGAGGGCTCGCCGGTAACACCCGCGATTGGTGTTAGCGCTGATAGCTGGTGTTAACATTTTGGATGACAACTTGCTTGCCGATCGTCGCTCCCATGACTTCATCAAGGAACGAGGATCAGTTACCATGACAGCCTCAGGTGTTTAGAAGACTAGAGACAGTCACAGAAGATCTGTTACAATGTGTGATATGTGTAATAATTAGAGATGAGCGAGTATACTCGTCCGAGCTTGATGCTCGTTCGAGTATTAAGGTACTCGAAACGGCTCGTTGCTCGGACGAGTATTTCCCCTGCTCGAGATCGAGCATTTAATTAAACAAACACAGTGAAGAACAATGAAGAATAGAATAAAGACAGTGAACACAGTGAACACAGGATCATTTAAGTGAAAAACACAGTGAAGAACACAGTGAAGAATAGATTACAGATGTTCGGCACATCTGCTTACTTGTCGGAAGATACACGTGGAACGGGGAGACACTGCGCACCAGGGAGACATCAAGCAGCAGAGACACATCGGGCGCAGCAGAGACACATCGGGCGCAGCAGAGACACATCGGGCGCAGCAGGGAGACATCGGGCGCAGCAGGAAGACATCGCACGCAGCAGGGAGACATCGCGCGCAGCAGGGAGACATCGCGCGCAGCAGGGAGACATCGCGCGCAGCAGGAAGACATCGGGCACCAGGGAGACATCGGGCAGCAGGGAGACATCGGGCAGCACGGGGGAGACATCGGGCAGCACGGGGGAGACATCGGGCAGCACGGGGGAGACATCGGGCAGCACGGGGGAGACATCGGGCAGCACGGGGAGACTTCAGTGGAAGAAGAGGAGCGGATCCCGGGACAGCGTATCTCCTCTCCCGACAAGTAAGCAGATGTGCCGAACATCTGTAATCTATTCTTCACTGTGTTTTTCACTTAAATGATCCTGTGTTCACTGTTTTTATTCTATTCTTCACTGTTCTTCACATCTGTTAACTTGTCGGGAGATAATATACGCGCGGAACAGTGAAGAATAGATTGCAGATGTTTGCATACATCTGCTAACTTATCAGAAGACATTCTTTTTCAATTAAATAACACATTTTATTCCCGAACCATGGTCCCTTTGAAAAATGCTCGAGTCTCCCATTGACTTCAATGGGGCTCGTTATTCGAGACGAGCACTCGAGCATCTGGAAAAGTTCGTCTCGAATAACGAGCACCCGAGCATTTTAGTGCTTGCTCATCTCTAGTAATAATCCCCTATACTGCCATACTGTAGTAAGATGAAGACAAGCTAGGTTTAAAGTACCTTCGGGTGTCCGAAAAACAGTAAAGAAAAAATATAGTTCTAAGATATAAAAATAAACATTACAAATTATAAACAAGTATCCCCGCATCCCAAACTGTCCGATCCATCAAAACACATTAACCGTTATTCCCGACGTTAAACCCTGTAACAGAAAATAGCGCCAAAATGTCCTAAACTAATTGCAACATATGAAAAATTGATCAAAAGGTCACAATGTAACAAAAAAAAATGGTAGCAAAGAATATTTCAGCTTAACCTGCAAAAAAATACACCACACACAGCTCTGTACCCCCAAGTATTAAAAAGTTATCAGTGCCTGAAGTATTAAAACACAATGAAACCTATATTAATTAAATATCTTGTGATCGTACCATCCCAAAGAAAAAAGGAGACAAGTCAACTGGGGCGCACAGTAAAAGCCATAAAAACCAAGCCCACAAGAAAATGGCGCAAATTAATTTTTTCACCCATTCACTACATTTGGAATTTTTTTCCCGCTTCCCAGTGCACAGCATGGAATATCAAATATCATCACTATAAAGCGCAATTTGTTACACAGAAAACAAGCCTTCACACAGCTCTGTACATGGGGGAAAAACGTTATAGATTTTTGAAGGTCGGGAGTGAAATATGGAGACGCATAAACCAAACCGGGCCAAGTCGTTGGTCAAGATTCATGTACACTTTTATTCACACACCTGGGGGGTATTTATCATATGATGAAGTTCCCATACATCAGGTCTGGGTTGCGCAGAGTACAATTACACCCTGCCCATGCCCTGCCTGGTGTAGTAGAATTTCTCCTTAACCTGTGAACTTTCGGTGCTGAAGGTTCGCAGTCTGTAGCAAGGGTGCAGAAATGCCCCCGCTGGCCCTGTCTGTTGTGGGCACACACAACTTCATGCCTCCTTGGCATGGAGATAGTGTGAAGGGGAAAATAATTGCAATGCCTGGCAGTTTGCAAGGCATTGCGATCATTTTATGGCTTGTTCTGATCTCCTTTGCTGCTGCCACAAGTTAACGCTTTATTCTGTTTAGAAAACACAATCAAAGTACTGGGGGTTGGCCACAGACGATCACATATGTTTTTCTATGGAAAAGCATGCGCATGGTAACCAGCATATGCAAATTGGCCGCAGTCTGCCTCCATGCACTTTAATTCCGTTTTCTAAACGGAATCAAAGCGCTGATGTGTGCCATTAGCCACACAGTGACCTTAAGCATGATGTGAGTGACAGGCACTTCATTTACTGTTCTCTCCTCATCTCTGCTGTGTAGCCGGTCAGTGAGGCTTCAGCTGGACTCGGGGAGGGAGGTCCCGTGCTGAGTGCTCGCTGTATGTGTGAGGATACTGTTCCAGTCTGCTGCGTGAGGCTCTGCAGCAAGGGTGCTGGGACTAGGAGGTGGGACTCTGTCCCAGTATCCGGGGGAAGGCAGGACATAGCAGGACAATCCCCAACTGTTCTCCCGAATCCAGGACGGTTGGGAGGCATAACTCCCAGGTGACATCATGGGGAGTGATGATCACAACAAAGACTCCAGCAGCAATCAAATGGTTAACACCAATCATTAGCACTGAACGTGGGCGTTAGCAGTGGTTGTTTGCTGCAATATGCAGCAAACCCCATGTTTGTATGATGAGGGCTCACCCCATTAAGGAGTTAAATAACGAACATGTGCATTGATCTGTTAAAAGTCCAGCATTTAGCTCTATCCGTTTAAAGTGTGGAGCACACACAGATGTTTTTTCTGTATCTTACAGTACATCTGCATGTGTTAGTGAAGGCAAGTTTAAAATATATGTGATTTTGCAATATGTAAATTGGCATAAGGCCTTTACAGGTGAAAAGTTATTTTAAATGCTTCTCACAATTAGAGATGCGTTTAAACCTAAATGTTTTAAACACATGTTTTGCATTGCTTATCGGCGTGTTGCTAGTTTCCAATTGCAAACACTTATGTCTACATGCACTTGCTATCTTGAGAAGCTCCTACCTGCTGCGCATGAATTTAGTTTCTAAATGCAATTCAAATGCAGCGTGTGAATGCGGTCTCAGCCTGGGGAAGCATTAGCATTTGCATTGCATTTTGAAACACATCAGAAATAAAAACTCACATGCGCTTTTGATATGTTTCGTACAAACTTTTAATGAGTAATTAGTAAGTGTTTGTAGGTAATTACATGCATGTAGTTATGTATATATTTAGCATTTTTTATATGCAGGTATGTAAGGGGCCCTATGCTTTTTAAACAGCCCAGTGCCCTTGGTACCCTTAACCCGGCCCTGCCAGAAAGTCATGCCTGATGGTGAGGGGGCTACCTCACTTGTCCCATCTTGAAAATCTTATTTCCATTTTTCCTAGATTCCCCTAGTGGCGGCCACCTGGAAGTTGGCCTTAATTTTCTGAGTCTCCATAAGGAGAACTCTTACTTATGTCCCTAGTCAAAAGCCATCTCTCTACTAGTTTGCCTTTAATCCCAGATCATGTCATTAGTATTCCTGAAAGTTATTCTTGATGGTAAGGTGGCGAGATTTTCCTTGTCCCATCCTGGAAAGCTTATTTGCATATCTCCATATAAACTGTAACACTAAAATACCAAATCCTAGATCTCAGTGAATGAAATATTCATGTTGAAATTATTTATGCACTACATAGTGGAATGTGTTGAGAACAATAAAATATAAAAAATGATAAGTGAAAATCAAAATGAATATCTGATGAAAGTTTGGATTTGGAATGATGCTCAAAATCAAAGTTAAAAATCTAATTTCAGACCCAAATTCAGTGGAAATACCTCAAGACATGAAAATGAGACCTAGTAGTCTCCACATTCCTGTATCTACCTAAAATGCCTGGACATGCTCTTGATGAGGTGACAGATTTTCTCCTGAGGGATCTCTTCCGAATTCTCTATTAAAGCATCAATCAACTCCTGAGCAGTCTCTGATGCACCATGGTGTTGTTGGATGCAACAAGACATGATTTCCCAGATTGGATTGTGTACCGGGCAGGCCAGTCCATAGTATCAATCCCTTCATCATGCAGGAGCTACAGTTTAGGGGATGCATCATACCATTATAGCACATTCACTAAGGGGTTATGTATAAACTTGGTCAAAAATAGGTCATTTTCTGGTAACACAGTTAAGGGGCATTTTAATTATAAAAACTCTAATGGTTGAAAATGACACCAAGCCATAAAGGGACAAATGCAAAATGAAATTTGGGAAAACAAACATCATTACTTCCTTACATCAAACAAACATTACTTTAGAAATCTGTTCTTTCTTAAAATCATTTATTTATTGCACTGCGTAGGGTATAGTCACATGTTGCAGGAATCTCTGCAACAACCAACCTATTCCTTTCATTAGAATGAGGTTGTTTTTGCAGCAAAGAACATGAATTCACATGTTAGGACATGAATAAGACAAATTTATTTTTTGGATCACTCTTATAAATATAGAATATATTACAGTACTGTCGTGTATGCAGTTTGCTAATTCACAAAAAGGTGCATCTTCATTTTGTTCTAGCTATTTTCAATGTGAAAGGGGTGAATAACTAATTTGGGGAAGGAGATCCTATTATAATCCCAGTGTCTCACATGATTATTTCTTATCGTGGTTCACAGTCCTCTCCAACATTCTTCACATACTCTGTTGCACAGATATGAGTCCTATTATCCAGATTGTATTTAATGAGGAGACTCTGCTTTGCCTCCTAT
Source organism: Engystomops pustulosus (assembly GCA_019512145.1). Lineage (NCBI taxonomy): Eukaryota > Metazoa > Chordata > Amphibia > Anura > Leptodactylidae > Engystomops > Engystomops pustulosus. The sequence goes on along the minus strand of CM033642.1, from coordinate 116,207,998 downwards.
GCCAGCTACATGCAACTATATACAAATTCCTATATCTATCCATTAGTGTCAGTCATTTATTCCCCCACCGTACCTAAACGGGGGCCCAGTAAATTAGACCTGTGGCTAAAATGACATGGAAGAAATCTATTCAGTAATCTATTTACATAAAATGTAAAAAATAAACAGGTCCACAATAATCAAAAGTTATGCAAACTGCACTATCTGCAATTTGCCTCACTAATGCACTGCTCGGGAAGTGTGCACAACTTTTTTTGGTGCACCTTTAACATAGAGCGTGTGACACAATTCGGGCAAGTCGCAGTTATAAATGTGGTGCATGGTCCAAATTGGCACCGGAACGCCCCTTTAGGTGCAGAATTTTGTGGCTCGGCAAATAGAGTGCAGTACTGGTGCAAAAAGCAGTTTGCACGCTCTTTTCAGTGCAAAGTTGGACAGAAAACTGGTGGAAACACTTTAATAAATGTGGGCCACATTTCTAGAAGTTATTGGGGGTCATTTACTAAGGGCCCGATGTCGTTTTCCCGACATGTTACCCGAATATTTCCGATTTGTGCCGATTTCCCCTGAATTGCCCCGGGATTTTGGCGCACGCGATCGGATTGTGGCGCACGCGATCGGATTGTGGCACATCGGCGTTGGCATGCACGCGACGGAAATCGGGGGGCGTGGCCGAACGAAAACCCGACGGATTCGGAAAATCCGCCGCATTTAAAAAAATATATCTGTTGCGGAGCTTGCACTTACCTTCACTCAGCCCGGCTCGGTGAACTCCAGCGCGTTCCGATGCTTTTCAGCGCAGCAGCGCCACCTGGTGGATGGCAGAGGAACTACCTTAATGAATCCCAGCCGGACCCGAATCCAGCGCAGAGAACGCGCCGCTGGATCGCGAATGGCCGGGTAAGTAAATCTGCCCCATTGACTTTTCTCATTTTAATTTTTTTAATTATAGTAAAAATTTTAACCCCAAAATGACATCTTACTTCTTATTCACAGTATGAGTGGATAATATGATCCAGCACTCAGACCCCCACATTTAACAAGCTTTAAAACCCCCATGATACCCAATATATATAGCCTATCCTAAAAGCATTATGTAAAAGCTTTTTAACTTTACAAAGAGTCCATGGGCCTATTACAGTTGTAATGTCAATGATCAAAACTTTGAAATTTTCCATGGTTCTGATTTCTAACTTTTGCCAGGAACATGTCAAGAATGTAATAGACCAGATACAGAGCCATAAGCTATCTACATGGTTGAGGAGAGAATCTGTATATGAGGTCATTACTGGTATTTCCTCTACAAGAGAAAGCGGCTGGGCATTTATATATTTATGATATAATATCTAGAGACACACGTTCCACTCTTATGTAAATATGCTTTACTTATAGATCTGGGTGTTGTATCATAAATGTGTCGTATAAAACTTTGACAATACCTCAAGTTTAAAATAACCCTTGTAAGTTATTTAGGCATATCTGGTGTGTCTATAAATATTATGAATCAATGATCATGTGCATATGCTTAGCATGTGATTATTTGAAGAATAAGGTCTTCTTTTGTGTGCTTTTTGTACCGTAATGCACTGTGCAATACAGAAATGTTATTGAATGCAACAATACCAACAATTAAAGTAATCATAATGCAGTTTATAGAATAAAATATAAATGTTTTTGTATAGAACCGCAATTTATAGTCATATTGTCTAAATTTGTGAAGTGTTTTTACCTAGAACTTCAAATTATGATTTTGCCAATTGAGTAAAATTGTTTAAATGCCTCTTCACACAGTGTATCCACTCTGCTTCCCCTCTTAGTCCAGTTACTACACCCAACCCACCTGTGAGGAATTAAATCACAACCTCCCTCTTCTCTCTATCCACATCTCTGTTTACTCACTTCTTCTCGCTTTGTGAAGTTCAGTGTTTACTGTAGAGATCCAAATATTTAAAAATAAATCCTGCATCATAACAAATCTTAGTGAATACATACAGCACCAGAACTAAGCTCTGTACATAAAATCACACTAAACCAAGCTTAGAAAATGAAGAGAGTACCAGAACTAAGATCTGTGTGTACAGCAATAGTACCAAAGTCTGTCCAGAAATACAGCACCAGAAATATGATCAGTAACAATATAGTAACATATTGTGCACCCCCTCTCATCTCCCCCTTACATTGTGGCTCCTCAGCTCCTCCTCTTACATTGTGGCTCCTCTCCACTTCCCCACTCATTGTGGCTCCCTCTCATCTCACCCTTCTTATTGTGCCCCGTAACCTCCCCTTTCTTTTGGTGGGCCAGTCCGAACCACAATCTCTCCAAAGAGTAACCCCTCCTCCTTCATTTCAGTCTACCATTCTACCACAGCTTATGTCTCCTGTACATCTCCCAAGCTGCACCAATTCTGTAAAATGCTTTTCCGCCTTGCTAATACTCGCCTTCAAAAATTTACAACATGTTTTAAAAGCCTTTGTTAAGTCAGGTCAATTACATTCCATATCCTCATGTAAGTTTCACACTCTTAAAACTAACCCCTCCCCTTTATGCAATATCTCAGCACCTGATCTCATTATATGGATTACTCTGCATTCCCAAGCATTGGCCATCAAAATCAATCATGATAAGTCAGGGACATGTACTCCTAGATGCAGGGACTGTGACTGTGGTAAGTTTTAAAATTATGGTACTGAGCCTGAAGGAAAGTGGTTATTTTGGATAATGTACAGAAAATTGGCTTTGGATTTATTGGAGGATAGAGATGTTTATCTCATTTTATCAGATGATCTTAATTTGTTATTTGGGAATAAGATCAGAGAACAATTACAGGAGGGTATTAATCTTGGTATATTATAAGAAAGGCATATGGATTAATTGGGGCTCATTTTCTAAGGGTTGCACATGCACTTTTGTCAGGCTATGCACCGTTTTCGGGGCTAAAACGGCTTGCACAAGTGTTTTCGCTGGGATTGTGGCGCACATGACCCTTTTTGTGGCACAGCTGCACGGGCGTCCATGCGACACAAATTAAGGGGTGCGCCATCGGACAGTTCAACTGATTCATACTGAGTGCAGGATTTAATTATAAACTTGTGTCACAAGCCCTAACACTTAGATGCACCACTAAAAAGATGGTGAACTATGTCGGACCTGAGAGGGGAAGCGACACATTCATGACTTCAGGCACACAATCTTCGTGAATCGTGGCACTGTGCATTCTAGCAGGTGACCCTGCAAGTAAATGTGCCTCTTTATGTCCAGCTTACCCTGTCATTCCTATGTTCTATGGCAGTGATGGCGAACCTTTTAGCGGCCGAGTGCCCAAAAAGACACACAAACCCCCCTTATTTGTTGCAAAGTGCCAACAAAAAATTAAAGCAGTAACTTACTGCTCCCTGTTCTTCAACAATCATATTGGCCTCCTGAGGACAGCGACACAGTAGAAAGATGGAAAATTTGCATCATTTTAGCTTCTTTAGCTTCTTTCTTTAGTGTCCCTCTGTAGACCTGTAGGGGCCAGCAGGAGGTCCTCCAAAGATAGTTCAGCCCTGTCTATTTATTCTCCCTCTTCCTACAGTCCCAAGTAGTGAAGTAAGTATCAAAATATGTCTGAAAGCAGTATCTTTTAAGTTGCTTGGAACTGCAGGAAGATTCTTCGAGTCCTGTCTAGTGTGCTGGGGAGATGGCCCGGGTGCCCACAGAAAGGGCTCTGAGTGCCACCTCTGGCACCCGTGCCATAGGTTCGCCACCAATGTTCTATGGTGTACCCAAAATTTATAAAGGTTCTGTTCCTCCAGTCCCTTAGACCTGTCATCTTTGAAATAGTCTTCTCCAGCCTTTAGTAACTCAAATACCAGGCTACTTACATAAATACCAGGAAGTCTTACATTAATTTGTCTGGAAAGAGGGATATATTTGGGTCACCTGCAACATTTGTGGCCTATACATGAGCATCCCGCATGACCTCGCTATATTTGCATTAGCATATAATTTATATAGGTACAGTGAATATTCAGAATAATTATGTGTGTGCATTTTAAATGTGACTAGATTTCTATTAAGCCACAATTATTTTATTCATTAACTTTTTATTAAATGTTTTCGTAACATTACAACATGGTATCACTGTTGCCAGGCATATTACAATAATCATGCATATCATAACTTTTCATAGTTTTCTTTAACATGTTGGCTTAAAGGACCTGTAAAAGTAAAGTAAAACTTTAGCTGGATGTATTGGTACAACTTATCACAGAAATACGCATGAGATATAGAGTTCATACCGTAGTTATATAACATATCAAACAAAACAACCTAATAAAACAGGTTGGGCCAATAGTCATCTCCAATTCCCACTCCTCTCACAAGAGGGCTACCATTTCATACAAAGTATGATAATAACCAAAGTGGATGTAGAAGTATTTAGTCCTCTTAGCTGATATACCTGGGTTTTTCGAATTTAGGGATGGGTATAATTAATATCCTCAAAACATATAGGATTTTTGGTAGGATTAACATTTTATATAAGGTCACACTCCCCAGCCAAAATGGCACAGCTTTGCTTAATGTGTCGAGCTCATTCTGGATATTCTGTGAATCATCACCGAAAGGTAAGCAAGGTTTCGTTTAGCAAGATTGGATAAGGAAGAGCAGATTTTACCCGTTGCTTCATTAACCCTTTAAATGGAAGGTCCCGATATCAGGTGTGTTAAATCAAGGTATATTATCCCAAGGAGGAGGGACTTGTCCGCATTTTTTTTTTAAAAAGGAGACTTTTCCGAATTACTCAAGATTTGCATTACCTCTGTCAGGGAGTTTAAGGGGTATCACACATCCTCTGCAAATAACCCTATTTTTTGTGTTGGCTTTCTGAGGTATGGATCCTCTAATTGTATCCGAGATCTATTTTTATTGATTGGACTCCAATGGCATCAACAATAGAGTGTAGTGGCGGCCAGGGGCCAAGCCCGGTGCTTGTACCATTAGGTTAACCGTTTACAAGGAACGCTTGCTCAAGGGAAAGAAGACAATGGCCTTTGGCTGTGCATCTCCAAAATGTAACCCTCAAAAACCAAACTTTCTAAAAGGGTAGAGTAGAAAGCAATCCCCAATCAAATGCCTTCTCGCCATCCAAAGTCGTAGCAGCAGAAAAGGGCACACTCCACAGAGGTCGTGGCGGGCCGGCGGCTCGGGGCCACGACGGGGGCTAGCGGACCATGACACATCACTACGACGGGCGATGGCTACACAAAATCGACAGGATACCCACTACACTCACGGAGCAGCGGAGTAGAAGATTGCCGACTGGGGGGCGGCACGGTAAAAAGTTGCATACCACTTGATCGTTATGAATTAATACAGGTAATATTTAAGGAATCTATTGGGCTACATTTTTGTGTACAATTGGGCTGTCACATTAGAACATATCTGGCCTAAATTGAACGGGGCGGAGGTTTTGGAGCCTGGTTTGGGTAACGGACCTCTAGCATACTCTGGTGTCCTCCAATATGGCCCAATGCAACCTATTTGACATCTTTTCCCCCCAGCTCCTCAGAGCTGTCTTCGCATATCTCAGGTTATCTGCAACGAGCCCGTCCCCCAAAACGTAACAGAATTAAAATCTATGTATCAAGAATAGTGGTTGAACCACAGCACCATCTCGTTAAAGCTCACTTGCATCCTTCTGGTCTGACGTATGACCCTTACCCTGCCGGCCTAACAGCGCTTCTAGTGGCCAAAATCAGCCCTCTGCACATTTCAAAAACCTGGCAGTGGCCCGCATTGAAGTGCCATGCAACTTATAGACAGTATATGAGTCCTGTAAATAACGAGTTCCAAACAGCATTCTGGTGCTTTTTATCTCGGTACGCAGCCCAGACGAAAACACTGAACCATTTACTTAATGGTCCTTTGCAACCCTATATCTTTCCATCCTGAGGACCACATCGAATTTTAGGGACCAATTCTACCAATATTTCATTCACCCATATCGTCTCTTTTATCTCATTATCAAGTGGGCGTCCGAGGGCTAAGGCTACAAAACATAGGCGGCAAGACCAGCCGCACAGATGCCGTTGCCGGAAACGTTTGCCGGCGGGCACCTATCCAGACACACCCGTTTAGTACTCAAGCCAACTTGGTCTCCCACGAAAATATGGGACACAAAACAGTGGTTCTCTCCATAGTTATCCAGGACGTACCCCTGTTATTTGTTGGATGAGGTGGGCGGCTCGTCCTGTACGTTTAGCGTGCCAGTTGGGATCCTTTCAACCATGTTTTCCAAGACTTATGGACATAGAAGCAAGTGCCCCCTGATGTGATATGTTTTGAAAACAAGCAGGGGTGTGCAGGTGTATTAGCGTATTGCTTGCTAGCATGCTTAGGATGCTCATGTTGGGCAAGCTGTCGTGTGTTTACAACATTGTGGTTGTGGCATCTATGGTGTGGCGCCATAAACGTGGTGGCGCAGTCAGCTCTGAGGCGTATAATATGCCGAATGTGTAAGTTTTCTTTCTCGAAAAGTTTGTGATTGAAGAACATAAAATTAATCATTATTTAACTTTACTATGGTATCTCAGAACACTGTTTTCAAGGCATTACTGTTACTTGGATTATTTGTTGGCCCCGCACCATTTTTTCTTTGCCAACAGGTGCCCTCCCGCCTCTGCTCGGCGCGGTCGTTCTTTCATCCTTCTACTCTCTCTTACTTAACGCTCCCCTTCCTGATTCTGGCTACTAGTTGACCCAGGGAAAGATGAAGAGGCTTCGCGGTAGTCCCGACCTCTGTGGTTGATCGCTACTAGCTTTCTACACACGGACACAACAAGCCAGCCTATTGATGAAGATTGGGTAGTGAGAGGTGTTGAACAATGTCACACCTTGCACCGCAATTACATCGTCTGTGTATTAATTGGAAATTGATATTTTCTACATGTTGCACCAACCTAGCGTGCCTATTGTTATGTTTTTCTTTTTGAGAAATCAGAGGGGGGTGTGGAGTGGATCGATCCCCGGCTCATATGTTTTTACGTATATTACGCGTATTTCTCCTATACCATTAATAAATAGTTTCCAAAAGTCATGTGGTTTCTTCTGTGTCATAAGGTCATAATGCACTGTCCAGTGAGCCACTGAGATTAATTAAGCTGCTGCTCAGCTATTAATGGCTGGATGGCATTATGTATAGATAACAGGGGCATCAATGGATGCCTACTAACTATAGAAGCCACAAGCCTGATGTCAGCTAACGTACACTGTGAATTATACCCAATCATGGTTGGAGAAGTTGCACAGACAATGGTCTATGTGAACAATAATTAAAAAGTTGTATACCAAAGAGAAAATTAAAATTGAAACTAAGGCTACTGCGAGTGTCCCCCTGTCATTGGGTGGTTCGCACAACACTAATCCCTATAGTGTCGTCAGTTCCGTGGACGGTGCGCTTCTAAGGGTAAGTCAAAACCACAATCTCCCAAAATCTTGTGAAAATTAAGGAGCACTTTCCATATGTTTTAAATGCCTTTCTCATATGTTATTCATGGTGTTAGTCTCCCCTCCACTACCACATGGGACTGCCATCAAGGAGTTTTGGCATTCATCATCAAGAAATAGATGTGTCATTAATAGACCAGTCCTCCTCCGACAGGCCAACAGGAAGCGTGAGTATTGGATCTTTGGACAAAGCCACCCGTCGGTCAATAAAGTTCAGTAGGTTGTTCACAGCCAGTGATTTGAGGAGTAGGAATGTCGATTTTTGTATACAAATAGTAGGTTGGTGTTAGTACTCTGTTGGATGATGTAGAGCTGGATATTTATCATTTGACGCTTGTGCACACCTACATCGGGCTTGATCTAGTTAGTCTCTCATGATTTCATCTAGTCGTGGCATAAAGAGTCTGCCACTTTGCCCACTGGTAATGGTTGGCCATGATCTGGAATAGATGAGGTGGAGTACACATAGAAATAAACCCTGATCTCTACGAGTACCGTCAAACCCTATAGTGGATACTTAGAGAGCCACAAATGGGAGTCGGAGAAATTGTTGACAGACAAGGCGGAAAAAGCATCATTACTTATAGAAGTGTTGGCAATATCGCCCCCCCAACTTCTCCAACTTCTGCATTCTCAAACGAGTGGAGAGTGTATTGTTAGATTACAGGTCCCTAAAGTTTTTCAATCCAGTGTTGCCACGCACACCATCGGCACCACACTTGTGGAAGTGAGGAGTGTGCATCCTCCATAGTGGGTTTTCTCGCGGGAATATGCTGCTGGTGGGGTGGCCGCCCTCTCACACCCTTTCGAGCAGTTAAGATTAAGTATACGGGAGATAGTGTGTCTTCATAAAATGACTATGACTTTATCAAGTACGTCGACACCCTAACCCCCATTCCTAATACTGCTAGATGCATTCTTTCCGGGTTACATGATGCTCGTGGGAACACGAGCCACGGAGCACGCTGCTTTTCATCTGGCCGGACCCGAGTAAATAAATCAAAAATTACCTGCAAGGCCATCCATAACATGGTCTTTGGGCTCTGCAGGTTCGCCCTGAGAGCTTGGATCTGGGCATGGCCCCAAGAACAGAATCTAAAAACAGCATCTAAAAGCATGATGAGGGGAGTAGCTCAAAGATGTGCTGCAATATGGAAGGATCGCTATCTTATGGGCTGATTCCTACCCAGGGAACGTGACAGGGGAAGAAACCACCATATTTTTCATTTCCATAGCGTCCTATAGTACATAGCAGACTTCCTCTCTTTGACATTACGAACCCGGTATATAGTGGATCATGCGGATCTTCATGGGCTGAGGGCACCGACGGACAAGCTCTCCAGCTGGCAATCCCCATAGGGCTTCCCGCCTCCCGCGAAGAAAGCTTCTGGGGCTGTTCTGTGTTGTCCACTGCCCATTCCTCTGCCTAGACTGCCTCGATCGTCAACAAATCTGGGCACGGCGTAGGATCAGAGGATGCTTAACGGCTTACCCTAGAAGGCCACCCTGATCTAGCGCCGCTTAGATAGAGAGACCTACTGGCGCTTTGTAACAGTAGAATCGTAGTATCAAGAAGGAGGAGTGTGCCCCTATCAAGTAGCTAGTTGGAAAACTTTTAGAATTATGGGAAGATTAGGGTAATCATGTTGCCGGTGCAGAAACCTTCATCAGGGAAGCCTGAAGCATCCCTTCGGGCCCATCTCTGCTAGTTCCTCTTTCATATATTCCATCTAAGTGTTTGTTCATTCGAGTGAGACTTTGTGGAAGGACGTGTCCTCCTAACATAGTGGGCAAGGTCTCTAGGAGGTTTTAATGCATATCGAGACTTAAGCTACTGTAGAAGGAGGTAAAGGTACGTCAGCGTCTATCTTCGCGTCGGAGTTTGGACCATACAATCCTCACCTCTTATTTCAGTTGGCGGAAGTTATTTGGTGTATACGGTTGGTGCTTATAAGGGCAATAGAGTGATTGCCCATACTCAACATATTCTGTGTGTGAAAAATGTTCAGTGTTTTCTGTTTTCCATAAAGCAGGTGTTGTAACCCGTCTTACACAATAGTAACCCAATGCATTTCTATTGATTTAGGACGGGATCTGCATGAATGTGGCCTCAGTGACACACGGGTGTCCAGTTCTCTTCACTGTAGGCTGTGGTCTGGTTGGGGAGTTTGCCCAAGTCAGGACTGAGGCAGCGGAGATTTTGTGATGCAGCCGTTTCAAAATATGACACCAAGTTTCAGTCCCAAAGTTCCTCTCCTGCAGTTCTATGCCAGCGCGGTACAAAATCAAAACAGCCTTCAAACAGGCATTCAACACATAAACAAAACCAACACGACTTGGGTTCCCCTACCACCTCTAAAAGATTACATTATGGGGCGCTCCGGGCAGCGAAACAGGGCTGGAGGGGATGAGCTCCAGCCTCCAATCAGAGCCAATACTCCAGCTCTGCTCCGCAGCACTTTTAGGCAGCCTGACTTAGGGGCCTTATCCCACCACCGTGTCATAGGTTCTGGACAAAACACCCTCCCCCCTGTAAGGCCTTGCATAGAGGAACCACCCAGGGGAAACATACTCCCACTCCACATTAACCCCACCAGGGTCTCACAGGTCTTTTTGAAGGTAATGGACCGTCTGCAGGTATGACCTAAGGAGGCCTTCGGACGTTTCCTTCCCTGACCACCGAAGGAGGGATTATGCCAGCCAAGTGTTTAAAAAGGGTTGTAAATAGTGAAGGATCTGATCTCCATCAAGCAACTACCGGGGCTAAAGCCCCACCATGGGCTGCACCTTTCTCCCAATTCCCCAACCCCTGTCCCAACAACTTGGGGGGGGGGGGGGTACACACGTATTGGAGAGCCCCAGTTTTGTTGTTCGAGCTACGGAGAGTGGTTGAATACCACAAGGGAGGAAAAATGCTAGTTAACAGTATTGGCCAAGGAGTTCCCCCACAACTGGTCAAAGGGACCTCACCCCCCCCCACCCCCTGACAGAGAGCTGTTCCTCCTCGGGAGTAAAAAGCGATGTCCTGCAGGTATGGATGGTGATCCGCCACAATCGGCTACCAGCCATCTCTTCTAGACCATCTGCATTTGGTAGTGCATAGAGTGGGCACCACTATCGCATAAAAAATATCTTATCGGAATAGTACCCTGAGCATTTCTTTGGGTGCTCCACACCCTGAGTCTCCTAAAGTCCGATGAACACTCACACGGTTTTTTCTTTGTTCTCAGCTATTTATTTCGATCAAAATATATCAATGTTACAAGCAGTAGCAAAACATAATCACCCAAGGTAAAGTACATATAGATAGTCGTGAACGTCAGGGGAGCGATGAGCAACCCATGTATTTACCCCATTAGCGGCCGGCCATCCCACATCAGTGAGGTTTCGATCGTGGCCCCTCTTACACCAGCAATAGTGACATTTCGTTTTTCAGACGAAGAAGAAGGACACCGGCCCCCCAAACTACACTCATATGCCTGGTGCCGCCTCCTTAGGAGATAACTCTGGTGTGCTCAGCCCGTCTCCATAAAGTTCACAACTGGATAATTGGACTTCAAATTGGTCTGATTATGTTTTGTTAAAAGCTTAACTGATATATTTGTTAAAGAAAAATGCTCAAACAGCACTAAACAGCGTGGTGAGCGGTTCATATCGTTACTTAGATAGGTGGGCACCACGGCACCAAAATTATCAAGGAGGGTTCCAGCAGGGTGTTTAAGTCCCCCCGCTGCAGCACTGTGGGCCTGCGGGTATGTGATAGCAACACCTGCCAGCCTTTGAGCAGGAGGCCAGAGGAAACTTCAGCCAGGATGGGGCAAAAGTGTTTCAATTAACCATGCCGGTCATCTCATTAGGCTTCCTCTGGTTTCTTCCAGCGAACACAGTCCATGAATGTAGAGAGACACTTCTCTATGGTAGGACGTGTGGGTGGGTTGACATGACATGCGACGTATGATGCTAGTAGTATCGAAGTAGTGTGTTGGCTTAAGGTGTGTCTCTGTGAGTCCCTACATAATGGGAGTGACTGTTCAAAAGGCATAAACAGTAGTTTCACCGCCACATTTTATATATGATACAAGCACAGCAAAGGAACGAATAAAAAAAATAAAACAAAAGACTAATGTGCTAGCGTATCTCCCAGCCACATTACCATAGCTTTGGTACTTAGTTAGGAATTCCTTTCCTCAAAATCACACACATGGAGTAGTAGGGGGTAGTCGTTCTCGGTGGGGAAATAGCAGACGGATATGGCCCCAGACCCTGCCCCTTTAGCTCCTACTAGGGTGTCCTCAAACATACAAATACCTAACATGTATGGGCACGGTAGTTTGCAGGCATACAGGAATGTATTTGAACGATCGCCCATCCCCACACCAACAGTCCCTAACGGACAGAGGTGGCGCATCAGTATGCGAGCAAGTACGCAATAATCCTCACTGTAGCTTGCAGCTATGGACACTTTACCGTCACCAGGACACAGGGTAAAAGGTTGAGCTGATCAGCGTCGTGGGCTATGGTCCGCAAGGGGGCTATCCCAGAAGTCGGCCTCATTGCGCGAGTTGTAAAGAGTAGGATCGTTTCCCGTGGATGATCCTTGAGAATGATGGGAAAGACACATGTATGGACTGATCTGCCTATATCTCTGAAGCGTTTTTTTTTTTGTTTTTCGCTCACCACGAAGGAATGCCCTGGTTTTTTTCTTCAACCGGCGAGAGGAGTAGTTGCCTCCAATCTTCGTTCTGCTTAAGTAGCCTTGAAAAATAGGCCAAGACGGTGCCCTTGGTATAGGTGGATGCAAAAGGAGGCAGATAGGTAGCGTCCGGCAACATGTTCTCAACCAGGTTTTCCATGACTAACCGGGTCTAGACCCTTAGCCCTCTCAGTCCCAGGACGGAACTGTGTTCTGCGATAGTTTGATTCTCCCATATGATCCACGCACTACAGAGCCTGAGTTTGTCCAAGGACAGGGAGAAAAGTCCTCAAGATGGAAATTGCGGGTCTCTGTTTTCCATCAATGGTCCTGGAGCTTTTGCATGTTGTGCTATCACCTCTACCCCACTACCACCTTTACTCCTTATTCGTCGTGGTCAACACAGGTTGTGGTATTCCATATATAGCGTCATCGAGCTGGTGGGAGACCTCTATTCGCTGGGCTGTACATTTTTACTCCCCGAAAGAACAAGAAGAGATGAGCAAGCATACAAGGGTGTCTAGCCGCTCGTCACGTGATGGAGGTGTATTCCTATGGATGGAGGTGGTTTCGCCTTTTATGCAGGGCGTCCCTGGAGGTGCGCCGCCCTCACCTGGATACAGGTATTTGGCTGTCTTTGGCAGGATTATAAAGCGAAACACCCAGTATTGGATTATTATCATAGAGTATTATATATGTTAGAGGATAATGTGCACTCCTTATCGGCCTTCCCAATTGAATAGAAGGTGCAATTTCTTTGGAAAACAAATTGTAAAGACAGAAGAGTGTTAGAGCTTTCCCCACTACTTCGCAGCCCCCCCATCACACCCTGGTCATCCTTTCATCATCTACCCCTCGCATGCCTCCCCGACACCTTCGCTAGACACCATCGCCCCTAGTTCATATTGTCCCGGAACCCCTATAGTGCTCCCCGTAAGATTATCACGATCTAGGTTTAATTGCTAGCCACTCAACTTTTTTTGTTGGGTGGGGGGAACCCATTTCCCCCCACAAGCATAGTAAATATACTATACTGTTAATGGCCCAACCACATGGACCCGTTATTTATGTAGACCATAATGGCAACTCTGCAACACTTAAAACCCATCTTTAATTTTATCCTCCCCTTTTGGGTTTCCCACTTTTATATCTACCACTCAACTTAAGACAAAATTATATGAAAATACCTAACAACCTACACATCGACACATGGTGTAGCCCAGTGTCTCTACCTCGCTTACTTCGTCCTGTCTTATCCTCTCCTTGTCCCCAGCGGAAGACCACCTACTCATCTCCCACCCCGCAGCCTCTTCCTCCTGTAGACCTCTTTACCTACCAGCTCCTCATTCGCCTTCAGCCTCCTCCTCTGTAACCTTCCTGTCTTCCCGCCTCCTCCTGCAGCCTCTAGGCTCACTTACGGTAATCCCCTACTGCAAGACCTGTCGGCATCCCGCCCTCCTCCTCTGCGCACTCCTTCCTCCAGCCTCACAGTGACTCCTGTCCCCCAGTGCCTCTTTACGCAAGAACTGCTGTGTCCTCTATCCTGCTCTCCGCTCTGTCATCTTCCTGTCCCCAGCGCGTCTCCTCCTTCGTAAGCTCGCCTCAGTCCGCTTTGTAGCCTCTGTCCTAATCTCTGTGTTCTGGCGGCCTCTTCCCCAGCCTCCTCTCAGTCCCCCAGCCCGCTCCTAATTTCTGCCCCTGTGGGTATTAAAACAAAAAAAAAAACTGTTTCTAACTTACCTTGTTTCAACCCGAACAGTCACTCTTCTCTTCTTCTGGGGGTCCAACTACTTCTGTGGGGGGGGGGGGGGGCAACAAGTTAACTCCCAGCTAGGAGCTAGCCTTTTCTTGGTGACTGGGATATGCTTGGGATAGAGCGACTGGAGGGATGACCTACCGCCTGGCTGTCTCCAGCAGGTGGTGTTGCACGTCAAATGTGGATCAGTCTCCCTAAACCGCTACGACGAACATGGAAGGGTACTATTGCAACAACCACCTTGCCTATGCCTTGGCAGGGGTTTGCACAAGCAGTGTCTGTTTGGGAATAAACACAGTATGGGGTAGCTTTCGCTCATTTTAGTTCCGTTCCTCTTTGAGCAAATACCTCCTCCCAGGCTGCCAACTAACAAAAGACTCCAGCGGGTTTTGAGTCTGCAGCAATTTAATTTATGACGGTACAATCATTGCGATCCTTGCAATTAAAAAATCCCCCTCTACCTTAATTACCAAGACTATATATAGATTTTTTCTCTAGTTTTTGTAAATTATACATTAAGTGATTAAAAAGGACCTTCATTGGGTATGTTTATTTTATCTTCTCTCTGTGTCACGCCAAACATGCAGCAAAAATTTGGTATTACAGTATTGGACATATTGTGCATGAATGAACCCGGTATTAAGATCACGGTACTCCCCAATGAGGATACGATCACAGTGTGTGCGCTAGTGTTGCTTTCACCTGCACGCTCGTGCTCGGAGGCAGGGTCTGTCTGATCGTTCATTGCGACCAGTGTCCGTCGACTTGGCGTTTGCCTTAGCCGCCAAAGATGTGATCAGCGACCAAAGATAACAGAAAGAATGAAAAAACTGAAAAAATAATATAAGTCTCCCCGCTTGGAGTTTCACAACCTTCACTCATTTGTTGCATTCTCTGAAGATGACAAATATCATACCGGACACGCATTTTTAACATGGTGGGATAACTCCCCCAAATTGAACAAGCATTTGTGGAGTCCGGCGTTCAAAGCCTGTTGTGATCATAATCATCCACTACAGAGAACCATCACTGAATTATAACCATCAGCTTTTGTGTGCTTCGTGTACGAGTGAAAAGTCCCCCCTTCCAGATACTAAAGTGCAACTTGCTGCACTTCCATGCTGCAAGTAGGAGCCCCATACATTGATCATTAGTTGCGTTTTTCAATGTTGCTTCGTTTGTGTTTTTTAAACAACGCTTGCTTGATGTCATTAATTGCAGGCAGCTGTGACTCTTGGAATTTGTACAACGTAGTTGATCTTCCCCTGCTCTTTTTTAAAATGGTTTCAAATGCACGTGTGAGGGGGAGTTTTACTATCCCATCAGTAAGGTACTTTTTGGGTCTGGGTTTTTATCAAAACCCCATAACATTTGATTGTAAGATGGCACAATTGTGGCATTGCTTCCAACCAAACGGGTACGTTATTCCCATTAACCCCATTCTTAGCCTAATATCAGGGGTGTTCTGCTATTGGCTGCCTTCCCTTGCAGCTTGACCTTTGAAACTCGGTACAAGCGTGTGTCTTGTCTTGCACCAGTTATGGACAGCTATGATATTCCCATTGTCTAAGTTTTGGTATAGGAATTGGATGCTGTTTTTTTTTTACATTATTGCTATTTAATTTGTTATTTTTTTTCTAAGCCCTCAATTGCATCCGACGTACAACTATAGAAATTGTTAGGAGAACAGCAGACTCTAGTCTACAGTCAGCTGGTGTTTGTAAACTCAATGTGACCCGCAAGTAATTGGCCAAAGCTCTTCTTCTCAGCCCCACTCTGATGCGTTTGTGAGTTGTATATGGATGATGTGTGATTGCGTCTGTGTTCTTCCTCTCATCACCCATGCATTGGTAGGGAAGAATCCAATCATATAAAATGCTACTGTACTAATGTTGTAATACACGGCGGTCCCCCTACCTACAGAACCACCTGATTACATACCTACCCTTAGTTACAACAGGACCCTGGATTTTGGTAATTTCTGTACTTTAGGCCTAAGTCTACAATAAACACTTTAAAACAGTTATCAATGTGTGCTGATTAAGATTTGTTTAGCCCGGTTCTTAGACAACCCAACATTTTTTAAAAGTACAATTGTCACGAGAACCAAAAAATTTTTGACTGGGGTTACAATAATAAAGTATACAGTTCCGACTTACATACACGACTAAACTTTAGAGAACAAAACCTACAGAACTTTATGAAACCTTGGGACTGCCTGTATGTATGTTATGGGATTGCTGTGAAGATGTTTTTAGGCTTGTTTTCTACAGCAATTAACAAGATGTTTAAAACGGAAATAGCCCACAGGATAAATATTGGATCCTTCATGTTGATGCTATTTTTAAATTCCCTTTTATATTGAATCTTTTGTACCAAAGATAACCCCGACAGGACTATACTGTAATTTACACCAAGATCTCAATGTGGGAAATGTTAATACAGAAAAAAAAAAAAGGTTGTCGGACCCATCCTCATCAAGTGGTAGGCTCTACTCTTACCCCATTGCAATGTGTCCATTTATACACCTCAGCAATGCTGGGGTTCAAGCCCCAGTTCACGCTGGCATCAAGTGGTTCTTTTATGCATTCTGATCGCCCTATAGACTGTCAGTACAAGAGTTTACGCAATATTCCTACTGGCTAGCTGTGCTATTACACGTTGTGAAACATGGTCTAACAGGTGACTGGCTGAAAACAAATAAAAATCAGCATTGAACTATACTACAGCATAGTGACGTAGAGGTCTAACTAATTATATGTCTGCTATTTATCAATGATCATCCAAAAATAATTATCTGGTTTAGGAAATGACTGTGTAAAGTCATTGGAATCTACCCAGCACAAACTGCATGTTGTAGCAGCCGCAGAATGACGACAAACAAATGGGACCACATTGGAACTGATCAACAACCAAACCTTGTTACAACACTACCTTTGCATCTGTGTGCTGTCACATTTGGATGTGTGCTGTACTATGGTTATAGAATTCTTGGAACATATATTCTTGTACCCTTCGTTAATATAAAATTGTATGACATATCTTTGGAAGGGGGGAGCAGCCATGGCCAAGAGATCTTAATCAATACCACTTATAAACAATGGCCACCTAAATCATACAAGCCAGGCGGCCGGGTTACATGGCCATGTTGGGAGTCAGTAAAGTTATAATACTGTTATATCTTGTTTCGACAACATGACTTGCCAGTATAGGACCAAAGTCCCACAGTGATGCTGTACAACCGGCTCCCGCACAGTGCTCAGTTTTTTTAATCTGGCAACAAATATTTTACAGAGGGGGCGGAAACTGGCCTAAAGCGGTTCAAACTAGTGTTGAGGCTCCATAAAGTGCCCGGCTCTTTCTCACGATTCCAGAAAAAAAGACAACAAAATATAATGCAGCAGGCTGTGTCTATTTTGTCAGATAATGACAGTTATCCTGCCCATTGCCATTACATCGATGATGTTCTATTGTGATTGATATCGGGTTGTCCTGTGATAACGTAATCAGCCAGTTCCTAAGCAGACTACTTTGTCTGGATCTTTTGATAATACAAATTGTACACTCGGCAGTATGTTATCTTTTTTACAAACTGTTCAAGATCCATTCTCATCAAACAACTTGGTATAAATATCCACAATTGTGTTACGTTCTATTTTTACATTACCCAGGCAAATATAATTTTATTTCCCATCTCAACTCATACCCAGGTGAATCTGCTGCATGTCCTGCTGTGCTAAACTATGAGGTATCTCTAAAAAAACTTTCGTCTCCTGAAAAAAGGAGACCAGGGCAATGTAAGACCTCAGTTTTTAGCGAAATCTAAACTACTTCAGAGCATGGCACAATATTATATGTCGTTAACGGAGGTTATTTCAGATGTACAAAACTACTGATTAACTTCCAGCTAGTAAACAACTCTAATTGAGATGGTCTTCTACAGTTCTACTACCGGCCCTATTGTCGTCGAGTTCAGGGCCTTTGTTTTCAATGTTTGTGTAAGAGCGTCATGTACAATATGTGAAGATTGTTTTTTCTTGTTGCATATATTTTGGTATAAATAAATGTTAGAAACACAACTGCCTGAGTGGTTTTTTTGTCTTTTGTCATAAGTAGGTTTATTAAAGCAGTGGACTGCTGGTTGCACATAAACGCTGCAGGAAGAGTCTGGTGGCGGAACTCAGCCTATATTCCGGTGCCAGTGGCTGGCTTTCCCATTGCAAGTGATTCACGGTTCCTCATGGTGCATGTCACGGCTCATTCAGGAATAACGTGTGCCAGAAACCTGAATCGCACCTCTGCCACCTAACACAGGGCAAAACTACCCACGCAGTTGGTGTTACCTAATGTTATCTTGTCATATGTTCAATTACCAAAATAACTCAGTTAACAGGTAAAATAATTAAACAAAGTCATGGTTCCACCCCCCAAAAAAACAGCTCCCACCGCAGCTATACAAAGGAAAAATGAACGACTTGCAACTGTAACAATTTGTGACAGCGTCTGTAGGTTCTGAAGGCCAAAAGGTTGCCGAGTCTGATAAGGGCAAAATTGAATGAGTGCCAGCCAGATATGAATTTGGCAGAGGCTTTCCCCCCTCTCGCCCAAGCGAATCATACAGATAGCTGTTGGCCATATGATTGGCTTAGCTGTCTAAAATGCACTGCAAGTTCAAAGATCAGTTGACTACTACAGGTCTGAGTGAATTCCCAGAAATTGCAGATCAAGCCATTTTGGGACTTCTACACGTACCTTTATTTTAGTTTTTTTCCTTCAATCCCCAAATCTTAGCATTGCCAAGGTCTATTCATAAACTTCATTGGTCCCTCGCTACAGTACAGAATCTTGAGAAGCATAATTCCACCACATGAATCCGATGAACTGTTAAAATTGGAAAGAAAATGCCAGTCAAACGCACGTGTAGTAGGGATGGTGAAACAATTTCCATCCAAAACATCCAATTCAGGATGGGTTCTCACAGGGGTGTACTCAGATTAGCTTGAGAAACATGCAAGTGTCTGCCCACGACCCCCGAGACAAGGCTGTATAGGGGAAAATACAAAGATTTAAGTACATAAATTGCCTGTTATTACTTCTTGTGAGACCACAACTTTTTATCTAAGAGTGACACTAACCATTTCCCTTCCATTGATGCAGCGCATAATCCTGTCTAGGGGGGCATTTTACAAGCTTAGCCTAGAAGGCCTCTATTAATCCTACTATTTGAGCTATATAACATCCCAGAACTGTAATATGCTCCCCCAGTTTATTTTCAAAGTGGGTGTCATCTCCAGTTTATAGGAGCTAGTACCATGATCTAAAAAGTGAGAAGGGTATGTGCCCACACCCAAAAAAAAAAAAAGCAGCAGAAGCCCTGAGGAAAAGCTTTAATATGCAAACAGTTGGCATTGCAGGATAAAGCCTATTGCGCACAACTCTTGCTTCTGTAAATCTAGATTTGCTCTAGTAAATCCTTCAAGTGTATGGAGCAATTTGTCAGCCCAGATATATTGTGGGCAACGACTCATTGCTATTATCGTCATTTTCCCATCAAGGGATGTCATCAGTTATTGGGGGCAAAAATCAAAAATGGTAGAACACACAGAATGGGCCCAACATCTTCCATTACACCTCATCCCTATGTACTCTCCACCCGATCTTTTACAAAATTAAAATGTAAGATGTGAACGATTGCCAAGGATATAGTATAGTATAGTATCCTGTAAGTCTACAAACATGCATTCCTTCAAATGTCTGAACAGGGTGTGGACGTATACTGTCCTGCCAAATAAAGCTAAATCATTTAAACAACCCTAGCTGTGTTTCTTGCAAAAGACAGATTTAGACAGATCAGTCGTTCGTAGCTTATCAGCTTTTGGAAGTATGTGGACTGGGGAAATTGCCAGTAGTTGAAACCATGAGAACAAAAGTCACAAGTGCGAAACTTTGACAAGCATGTCATGGGGGAAGGGAAGGTTTCAACCAGAAAAACCCTTGTTTGGGAAAGAAGTTTTTGTATTAACCTTTTTTTTTTCTTAAAGAATAATTGGTAAAAAAAAATTACTATGCTGCAACTTTTAATCTGGCCACTAGGCTTATACTAGTCTGGCTCCTGTTTTAAGTAGGGTTTATATGCAGCAGTCACCCCTTTAGAGAACACTTCTGTAGAAAACAAGAAATGCGCTGCCTTCCTGCTTCCCCTAGAAACATTCTACTACAATTCATCATGAGTCGGCTCAAAGACTATTGCTTCCATGAACGAACATATATGATGAATGCAAGATGGCAGTCCCAAATCATAGGCAAAAAAAAAAAAAATAGAAAAGAATTTTAGAAGCAAAACAAAAAACACCAGATACAGACAACAAAACGAAAGAGATATAATTAAAGGAAACATTTTTCCAAGTTTAAGTATCAGTTCCCTGGTTGGGAACTTCATTAATTCTCTTCCTAAAGGGGTTTTTTTCCAACAATCAAGTTGGGCCCTATCCAGAGTGCTCGGCAATCTCTGTCAGCTCCATAGAGATGAATGAGCAGAAAGGACATGGGTGGCCATCTGCTTCATTCATCTCCGGGAACGACGAGGGGTCTGACTGAGTACCTTTGACCTCATCACTGATACCCCCCACAAAGAGCAAGTTAGGCCCTATCCTGCGATAAGGCCTAACTGATATGTAAAACCACTTTTATGGAAACAATGAAAATAATGGAAGCCTAAAGAGCTCTTTAAAATGTTCATTAATTTCAATGGCTTTTTGTAGCATCTATTCTGTTAGTGCTTGCAGCCGCCATGTTCCTTTCTCCTCCAAATTAGTAAGCCTATTTTTTAAACCGCTATTGTGTATTGGGATTTGACTTGTCGCAGATCAAGGCCATATGTTTTTGATAAATCCCAACACTACATGCGAAAATGTAGGATTATCTTTTCATAGTGTGATTAATAGATGCAAGATTAGATTAAGTTTATAATCCGCAGAATACATTTTAACATGTTTGTTTTTGTAATTACCAATCAATGATTAGTTCCCATTTCCTACATAATCAAAAACATTCAAATTCTACAATTCAAGGAACGTTGTCGACTTGCAAAGAACAATTTGCATCGAAATACTTCCTAACCTATAAAGAGAGGTAAGAAAGTGGGAATGTGACCCTGGTATACCAGCATGTTCCTATTCCTTAGCTCTGTAATACGGCAACAATATGGCATCATGGTACATTCAGGCACTTGTAACACAACTTTAGGTCAGAGCTTCGAGGTATTCAAGGCGTTTCTGTCCTTGTTGGAGCATTTGAAATGGTGTTGTGACACAGCATGATCTGTGCAAGTATAAAATAAAGCTTATACGAGTAGGATGAAAGCAAATACCCTGGGCTATTGCCAGCTTCCAGTTCTGTCTCTCAGGATAAAAGCCGATGATTTGGGTTGTTCTGGCGGGTGAAGATTCCTTTCTTGTTTCCCACAACACGAGTAATGGCTGCATTGGGAAAAGAATATGAATATTTACAAAAGTGTGATCATTAATAGTTTGTCAGTGTAAAACATAATCCCCTCATCCGAGAACAACTGGCATTTTTAGCTTGATTTTTCTTTTTTCACTCTCAGCCATCCAATAGCCATAACTTTTATGTGAACTTTTTTTTATCAATAGGACAGATTTTAAAACCCAAGGACGGAGCGTATGGGGGCTGGTGATTTGCAGTCATATCGCGGCCTCCATATAAGTTTCTTTGGCCTAGATAACATATATACCCGCAGACCCTGCACCCAATATAATGCCTGAAGGAAAAAATAAAATTGCGACGTCCCCCCAGCAGGTGCTCTTCTATCCATCACGGCTCCGGCATCAGTTTCCGTGTCCCATGCATACATCCGAGGCATCATCGAATGCCTTAGACGGACTGGGACACGGAGTCGATGCCAGAGGCCACGATGTTATGGAAAGACTGGCCGGGCAGGGGGGAGGGGGGGCGAAGGGAGTAAACTTTTTTTTTTCCTTGAGTAATAATCCGAGGTTAGGGTTTTCAGAGCACTTTTTTTGTGCTGAAAAACTCAGTTTATACGGTAAATAATAATGGTATACAATACAAGTTGTTTGAACTGCAGCAATACCATATGTAATTTTTTTAAATACTGTGTCAAAGTAAGCCAACTTTTTGTAATTTTTAATATTACTTTGATATATGTTTAAAATAATTTAACATCTTTACCAGTGAGGCTCCTTACGGGGCAATGGTTTGCAATTCATCCATAGGAGGTAAAGACAGATGACCTACTTTGTGTTGTCAATGAAGTCCGCACAAGTCGCAAATGAATTTTCCCCAATAACACATTCTTTCGCTTTTCATCAATACAGAGTGGTAGTGTTTTAATACCATTGCTTGATATTCCTGCTGTGAACATTAATGGGGGGTCTGAATCCAAGTGTCATTTAGGTCATTACCACTTTTCAATATTGACCTTTGAAGGGAATCTGTCAGCAGTTTTGACCATACAAAAGCTTCAGATGGCGTTAAAGGGGTTTTTCCAACAAAAAGAGTTAGGTCTCATTGAAGCAACCCCACAGATCACAAGAACATGGGTCCAATGTACCCCAGTTAGAGCCACCGTTGCTCCCCAAGATGACCAGAGGAGCCGGTCGAGCATGATCAGACTGCACTGTTCATCTACGAAGCTGACGGAGATGCAGAGCGCGGCGGCAGGGATACAGAAACCCTGTTCGTGTTCTGTAGGTTTCCCATCACTGAGACCCCCACCGATCAGCAAGTAAGGCTTTTTTCTGTCGCTGCAGCTAGCAAATTTTTATAAGTGAAAATTCTCCATCTGTGCTTATTCTATGATAGGTAGGGCCTAGCGTAGAAATAATCGCTGTTCAAAGGCCCCCCAATAAATCAGAGGCTAAAGCCACAATTCTTGCCTGTACAAAATGATTAAATTTTTATGGATGGCAAGTCTGTGATTCTTATGTTTTAACTGAATTGCCATTCACAGTATGGAATTTTTTTTATTTTTTTTTAAAGACTAAACATACCTTGGTCTGTATATACTTGTGTGTCCTTTGTTATTCCTCTGGGTAATGACAATACTTGTTTGTAAGCCTAATACTTTGACTTGTTTTGAGGACACACTTTCCTACAACCTCTGTGTTCTATTATCTGTATAATTTAGTTATTTGACCACTAGTGGACCTTTTCTGTGGTATTCTTGTCTTTATAATGAATTTGTTTTTAATTGAGTGAAGTTTATTTTATGCTTTCTATATTGTTAGTTTTTTTCCCTTTTTTTTGTGGTTTATTTCTTTCAATCTAGTGGCAAGTACATTGTGTCCTTACCCCCTTTGATATTTGTATCAGTGTTCACACTTCTCTTAGTTGCAAAAGTTATAATACTAAACTTTTCTGTCATGGGAATAAACCTTCACATTTTTTACTTATGATATTATCAGCCTCTAGCTCAACTCACCCACATTGTGCCTGTGTGGGTGTGTGCCAAGATGCCACAGCTATGGTCTTATTGAGTCAGCAGGTGCTTGTGAATGAGTCACAGAGGCGGTACAACCCCTCATTTTGCGCGATTGTAGATTTTATTCATGAGCTGGCAAACACAAGCTTGGCAAAATACTGGAGGAATGATTCCAGGGTCACCTGGAGTAGAATTATGTTTTTTTGTGCTCAGATGACGGTATCCCTTAAGGGCGATGCACCCAGATTCTGGGGATCTGCCACATCTACCATAAGAAGATCAACAACTACTTACATTATGAAACCTGGTATAGTATCTGCTCCATATTCACTCTGTATGATAGGTTTCTCTGATTTGTTGTACCAGTTGTCAAACTGGTTATATAACTGGAGCTGAATAACTTCCAGATGACCGGCATCATATACAGGAGAAGTAGCTATTGACACAGATCACATCCTACGTAGGGCCTAGACAATAGAAGTAAAGAACAGATCATAATTTGCCTATAAACAGCAGGTTTATACAGCAAACATAATATTTGATTTTTGCGTCATTACTCGTCATCTCTAGATTCCTGGTTAACAAGGTATAGACTAGGAGAGGCGGGTACCATAGCAGGCTTTGAATGGGGGCCCCCTTCCCACTTTACAAATATGTATATTTTTTAACTCACACATGAGCTTCAATCACAATACATGCAGTGCCATATACTGGATGTACAGCATATACTATTATATATACTCTCATTATTCTACATTACTACATACATACAAGTGCACAGAAAATCCTGGTGTACTTCATTATTGACCACTAGTGCTGCTGTTTTCTATCAGTCTTATGTGTGGCCCTTTTGCTCCTAGCACTGAGTATATACACATCACATATATAAACACACCATAAGAGCATATACACATCACATATGTGTTATTATAATTGTACAATGTGCAGCATATATGTATATATGGTGCCACATCCTCATTCTTTAGTTTGTCTGGTCAGATGATGAGCCCCCGACACTGCGGACCTAGCACTGCTGTTCTGCTACCGCTGTGTTGCATAAAATTTTATTTAGGCCCAATTCAGTCTCTTGCTCATTACATTAGTTTCTACATCTACTGCACTGTAATTAATAGTGACCTGACAGCCATTTTTGATAAATCTTATGTATATGAGAGCAACCTGTTCTAGATAGTGCTCATGGCAACCAATCAGAGCTTATATTTTATTTTCCCTTGAATCCTGGTAACTCTCTCTGGGACTGGGCGCTGTAAAACTTGTAGTGGAGCTGTCTTATAGAGATATGAATACAAGAACTTAATGCTGGGTGTGTGCAAGCTTAATAGGGTTGTCCTGATTGCATTCTGGAACTAGGTTGTACTCACCCCTCCACAGGATAGGGCCTAACATTCTGATCAGTGCTGAGATCACGAAAACGAGGGGTCGTCGGATCCTCCTTTGTCGACTATGGAGCAAGCGTCAGCTCGTCATCCATAATCAATATGAGGACACGGTCATGTGCGCGCCTGCTCCATTAATCTATGGAGCGAACAGGGTCTGACGAGTAATGTGGGACCCCATCTACCCCGATTGTTTTTTTGTATCTGGTGGTTTCAGCACGAGACCCCCACTGATCGCAATATTCCCTTTATCTGCCCCATTTTTGTAATCTGACATGTGTTGCTTATAGGTTATAAATTATAAACTTTTTTTAAAGTGATTTTGAGACTGTTACTCACATTTTGTACTTCACATTCTCCGTTTTTCAAAAATCGAAATTATCTTGTTTTCCAATTTATAGGTTTAACCATTTGCGCTCCGCGTATTCGAATGCTGACGAGTGACTTAGTGCCTAATCCCGTGTCAGACATATGCAAGTCAGGAGAGATCCCCCCACTCTGAATGCCACCTTCTGTTGCACAGCACTATTACACAGCCCCCCCTCGTCAGTTTCCTTGCGTTATTTCCCACACCCCCCATTTTTCTGGGCGCGCTAATGCCCCACTTTTGTCCGTTTTCCCTTCCTCACCCCCCAACTGCACCTAAAGTGCGATTGTATAGTAGTGTATGGTTGGCATCTGTGTGGTGGAGGTGGTATTAGTCGCACGCGTGTGATGAGTAGGTAGCTCACGAAATTTGAGAACTTTGCTACTAAAACTATATATATCAAAATTCGTAAAGAATTAGAAAAATTAAATTGGGATTATGGCATTAAAAGTATGACTTTTTAATATCAAAACGACCATCACAAAATTATACTACTATATAACTACAATGTGTCACGAGAAACAATCTAAATCAGTTGACAAGTTAAGTTTAAAAAGTTATTACGACAAGAAGAGACACTGGTCGATTTCAAATAAACGGGCTGTACATTGGGTTTCTTTTATATTTCAGGAGATTTCAGAAGTTACTTTTTGGGAAATCATTATATATGATGAAATATATTTAGCAACCCCTTATAACACCATTTCTATCTGTACCCCCATCAAACTATCGAAACAGCATGAAGATTGTTAACCTCTTTGAATCATAGTTGTCACGAACCAGACTCACCGAAGTTCACACCAAGGGATCCTACTCTATGGAGTACCAGAATTTAGCCTTAAGCTCCGCCCACTTCCACAAAATGGCTTCCTGGCACTAATTTACTCCACGCATCTCGGACCCAGTCCACACCCACCACCCACATTTACTTATGCAAAGAAGGCCGAGCACCTCACCACACGCAGAAATGTACCCTGATGATAACTCAGCAACATGCACTCACTACTTATACATTTTACAATGATAATTCACACAGAACATGCAATCGCTTACTACACAGACTATGTGAACATGACCTCTGGTAAGTAATTGACTTCAAACTCATTCTTTAAGGCTACAAGCAGAGCTTATTAAAGGACCTTTTAATTTAATAAAAAATGCGTACACTCGAAGAAAATGGTCAGATAAAATGAAAAGATTAAAAGAACAATACCATAACAGATACTTACAAACATCAGGAAAAAGCAAATCTTGCTATGAAATAGGACGAATTCTTTGGCCCGACGGACGAGCAATAGACATCGATCCAGTCTTCTAGCGTAGAGTCCCCCAGACTGACACTACTATGTGGGCTGTTCACTATTAAAACCCAGGGGGGGGCAATTTTGACTTCAGCCCCTGGCTGTGATGTCACTGTGAGGGGAGTTTTACTATCCCCTCAGTAAGGTACTTTTTGGTCTGGGTTTTTAATAAAACCCCATAACATTTGTTGTAAGATGCAACAATTGTGGCAATTGCTTCCACCAAACGGGTACGTTTATTCCATTATAACCCCATTCTTAGCCTAATATCAGGGGTGTTCTGCTATTGGCTGCCTTCCCTTGCAGCTTGACCTTTGAAACTCGGTACAAGCGTGTGTCTTGTCTTGCACCAGTTATGGACAGCTATGATATTCCCATTGTCTAAGTTTTGGAGGGAAAAACAAAGTCTGTTGGTTTTTTCCCCCCCCCCCCCCCCCCTCCCTGAACCACTCTGGCCTAAGGTGACAATTCTACCACTCAGGAAGACATAGGAGATTTGTCTAATAACACTGCTGTTAACATGTGGCAGCTCTTCTTTAATTGTCTTTAAGCTTTGACAATTATGCAAATGAGCATGAGTAGCTCTGGGCTTCATAGGTGTTAATGGAGCTTGGAGACTCTCAGGCTCATTTGCATAATTTTTAAAGCCTTTTTTTTCTTAGGCCATAGGAAGCTTAAAGAAGAGCATATCCTGCCAGAGGAGGCACACACCAGCATGTCAATGTGCTTGGTTTACAGTGCTTCAACCTGGTGGTAGATGTTCTTTAATGCAATGTTAAGGTGGAGTTCACATGTGGCGTTTATATAGTATTTTTAACCACAAAACAACGTCTGTCAACATTTGCATTTACCAAACGTGTGTTAATATATTTGTTAACACTGTGCAACACCCCTGCCAACGCATGGGCAGAGGAGTGTTTGTGAACGAGGCCCTTTATCTGTAGCTCCCCAGCAGGTGAGCCTGCGCAACTCACCTTAAGGATCATGTAGTCATTATTAATCAGCAGCAGCTGTAGATACTGCCTGTCCAGGCAAGGGTTAAGTTATGTGAATTGACAACCAATTGTATTCCTTTATGTACACTGGAGTGTGATTGGAGAGTGAGCTGCCACTTGACCAGGGTTTCCAGAAACCTCTTAGAACACAAGCTCTCTTGCAGAGCACACTTTCCAGAACACACTGAGTGAAGGGAGACAGTGTCAGTCCACCATCAGGGCTGACACTCAGCTAAACCCAGGACACAAGCTGCAGCTTCCACAATTGGACACAGCTACCTCCCAGCCTGCATCTACCGTACTCCTGAGGATCATTCTCCAAGACCACTCCAGTAATCCGGAATATTTTACAAGATTGTTTAGGCCGTTGCCTCCAATTTTTCCAATAAAGAACCACGAGATATTTTGCACAACGTTGCCTCTGTCTGTTCCCTGGATACGGCTGTACCACCGAGGGCGCCCCATCCATTACCCAGGGACATATATTACTAAAGGGTTGCCCCAGGGAGAACCAGTACCTCAGTCTCTCCCTTCATATTTCTTGCACTCACCACCCGCTGGAGACCTGCAGCCTGGCAGGTCTCAGGCGGGTGGTGAGTGCAAGAAATATGGGCCCTCTGGTCCCCAAACCAAGCACCGTGACATCAGCGTGCCTAGGCTGCAACCGCCAACCACTCCGGTATTCTGGGCCTCCAGGCCCCAAGAAACGGCTAGGCCCCTAGCAACTGTATTAATGCAACTGCATTAATGTTTCTGTTTTGTCAATAAATGTTAACGTAATGTTAGGCAAATCTCTTCTCGGCTGTTGTACTGCGTTTCAAAATGCAGGTTTGCACTTGGGTAGAGGAAATTAAAATTATAACTACCGGTATGTGTTAAACGATAAACTGTATACAATAACTATATACAGATCCCAGTATTCACTATATACAGCCCCCCAGCTATCACTATAAACAGCTCCCAGAAATTACTATATACAGCCCCCAGCAATCACTATGCATACATAGAGCCCCCAGAAATCACTACATACAGCCCCCAGTTATCACTGTGTACAGCTCCCCTAGCAATCACTATATACACCCCAGCAATCACTATACAGTATAATCCCCCAGTAATAACTATATACACCCCAGCAATCACTATATACGACCCTCTATGCAGCCCCCCAGTAACCACTATATACAGCTCCAAGTAATCTATATACACAGCCCCAGCAATAAATATATATACAGCCCCCAGTAATCACTGTATACAGCTTCCCCAGCAATCAGTATATAAGGCCCCCAGTAATCCCTACGGACAGCCCCCCAGCAATCACTATATAAGGCTCCCCCAGCAAAAAATATATACAGCCCCCAGTAACTACTGTATACAGCCCCCTAACAATAACTATATACAGCCCCCAGTGTTCACTGTATATAGCCCCCAGCAATCAGTGTATACAGCTACCCCAGTAATCACTATGTACAGCTCCCCCAGTAATCACTATATACAGCCCCCCAGTATTCACTGTATAGAGCCCCCTATGACAACTATATACAGACACCCATAATACCATAAACACGCCCCATAATAACTATACTCACCCTCCTTTATCTAACTAAATACAGTCCCGCTATTATAACTATATATCTTAGTTAACCACCATCAAATGGCTTAAAGGGGTATTCTCGCCTGGGCATTCACATTCAGTTTCACTAATCTTCCATTTAGAAACATTTCTTCAATTGGATGTTATTAAAAAAAAATGTTCCTGTGTGAACATAATTTCTCATAAATGTAGTCATGTTGTCCCTTAGAAACGAGATGGCTTCCTCGGTTACAACCACGTCACACTCTGGCAGCGGTGGCCAGACATGAGCTATTGAGTCCTGTCTGACCTCCTGGATGGCTGTGGGTCATGTAGTAAATCCCGGACATTTCATATACAAAAACCTTTTGTTTCTTTGTGCAATCCCTCAAGCAGACGTGGCCGTATCCGAGGAAGCCATCTCGTTTCTAAGGGACAAAATGACTACATTTATGAGAAATTATCTTCACACAGGAACATATTTTTTAATAACATCTAATTGAAGAAATGTTTATAAATGGAAGATTAGTGAAACTGAATGTGAATGCCCAGACGAGAATACCCCTTTAAGTCGGGGCATGCCCCATGTCCATGAATTACAGCCGTTCATCCTGGACCCAAAAACACGCTGTCATGTGACCGCTCGAATCGCCCATATTTGGTGGGGGCCCCTTTAAGGGCAAAGTGGTGGGGGTGCCGGGGCGCACGCCCCGGGCACCCCCCTCCCTAATAATCTAGCCCCGGGCACCACTAACATCACTAAATTTCTAAATTTTTAACAGCAAAAAATTATGCTCGCTGCAGCCAGTATTACTATGGGAGTAAAACATTCTTACATGCAAGGGAATGGGTAAGTGAGTAATAGACGGGCCTTTGTGAGCCATCAGTTATACCAGTGATGGCTAACCTATGGCACTGGTGCCAGGGGTGGCACTCAGAGCCCTTTCTGTGGGCACTCAGGCCATCACCAGAGATGACTCCAGGTATCTTCCTGCAGTCCAAGACAGCCCAGGACTTGCAGTGCACAGAGCTATTTTAAAGTGACAGCTGTACCTGGGACTATTTTCTGCTTTATTGGTGTTCTCAGGGTGCTCATATGAATGAAAGCTGTGACAGAGCAGGGAGTATAAATCACAAATTACATTTCTGTGTTGGCACTTTGGGATAAATAAGCGGGTCTTTGTTGTAGTTTGGGCACTCGGTCTCTAAAAGGTTTGCCATCACTGAGTTATACCATCAGCTTTGTGTGCTCGTGTACGATGAAAGTCCTCCCCTTCCAGATACATAAAGTGGCAAACTTGCTGCACTTCCATGCTGCACATTAGGAGCCCCATACATTGATCATTGCGTTTTTCAAGTGTTTGCTTGCGTTTGTGTTTTTAAAAACGCATTGCTTGATGTGCATTAATTGCAGGCAGCTGTGACTCTTGGAATTTGTAAAAACGTAGTGATCTTCTCCCTGCTGTTTTTAAAATGTTTCAAAATGCAGACCACAAACTCATGTGTTTTCGAAAAATGCAACCGCTTTGAAAAACACAATGAAAACACACCTCAAAAAATGCAGACAAAAAAATGCAGGGTAGAATACGCTAAGTCAAGACACTCTAACCTAAAACCCATTGAAAAAGCCAATATGCAAATATCATGCGTTTTGCAAGCATCCAACGCAATGAGAAAACCGCCAGGTGTGTCACCTGCCTTAAGGAGCAGAGATTTGTGGGAACTGATCTCATTTTCACTATCTCTGGATGACGTCACCAATCTCTCCACTGTTCATTGGATGGCCTCAGTATGGAGGCCACGCCTCAGCCCCGGGACGTGGTCCCGCCTCTCCGGACACTAACCGGTGTCTACGTCACTGCTGCAGCCGGAGCGCGCTTTGCGTGTGTCTCGCTCCCGCGAGAGATTAGAGCAGGCCGGGGTTAAGATGGCGGCGCCCGTGCTGAGAGTGTCTGTGCCGCGGTGGGAGAGCGGGGCCCGGTATGCTGTGTGCGCTCTTGGTATCGTTATATCCCTTTATGCTTTCCACGTGGAGAGAGAAAAGGAGCGGGACCCCGGCTACAAGGCCCTGTGCGACCTGAACGAGTGGGTGCGCTGCTCCACCGTCCTCTCTTCCAGGTACCGGGCACACTGCTTAGGGATGGGGCACATGTATAGCACCTTGGGGGAGGCTGCTGTGCGTTGTGTGTGTGCCAGGGTATTAGACATTTGGGGGCGGGCACCCTCTTATGGGCTTATGCCCATTGTGTGAAGTTGCTGGCCGGCACTGCTGTGACTGCACACAGGGCCACGTCGTCACTATGTGTCAGCGCAGTACGTGGTGTGAGAAGCAGCAGCCGCTGTGTGTGACCTCTGCACCTGGAACATGTGGCAATGGAATGTGCTGCCAGCGGATCCACCCAGGATGCCAGGGCTCAGGTCACTCAGTGACATCACACAGATGTGTGGGAAACACGGCAAAGTCATGACTTGGCATCATGCCACCCTGTGCCACACCCCCGGCCATTACACAGGTTTGTTAGGAATGTCAGAGAGAAGTAACTGCCAATAGGTAGGAGGGCACAGGCTGGCACTGTAATTGTGTAGTAAATGCAGTGGGCGCTATCTTATGATTTCTAGGTGAAGGTGCAGACCCTTCTGTATAATGATCATCTGACCTAAGCTACACCAGGTCTTGTCACTCTCCACTTCATTAATCAGTCACGTATACTATACCTCTGTGATGGTGGCAGGGGCTGGTGCACTGCATTGTCGGTCCGACTAAGCAGGACTGGTGCTAGGAATATGGGGATGCTATGGGCATATGAGCTGGATACTGGCACTGTGCTTATGGCAGTGGAGATTAACTTGGATGATTCCAATAAATAAATGAACCTATTAAATGACTATTAGGAACATGAGATATGGAAAAACGAATATCCAACCGGTATCGGAAATAGTTGTTGTGGCAAATTGTCTGAGCAGGTCAGTAGCCTGAGCAGAAAGATAATGCAAGATAGCTGGAAAACTAGATCTGTTATGTACTGGTAATACCCAGAAGTATTAGGACTGTGAAGTCTTCTCCTGTAACCCGCACCACATGGACCAAACACAGTGCTGCGGATGGGACCAGTAAATGACTAGCGGCATATTCACATGTGCCAGACTTGGGCTACATTCACACAAACATATGCATGGCGGTCATACGTTTGCCGTAATGGAGAGGAGTGGTGACCCCTCCCGTCTCCATTGTGATGCATGGAGCTCCATAACATGGGAAAGGATAGGACATGTCCTATTTTTTCCCCATGTATGAAGCGGTACGTTGCTGCAAGATCTGTTACAGTAAGTTTGTTTGGCTGTGTTAGTAGTTTAGAAGTTTGTTGACTGTTACCATGGAAACAGAGGTCTGTATAGTAACTGTAGGCACAGCTTTTATCTCAATGTTTCTTAGCCAAGTTGGAAAAGGGATACCCGTTTAGGCTCCAGGTTTTCACAGAAGTGATCTGGGTCATCCTGCCATACATGAGAGCTGTCAGATGCCTAACCTCTTTGCCACCCCCATGTCTGCTGTTGGAAGGGGGTGGATACACCTCAAATTGTTTAGCTTTTTTTTTAGTATGTGTGGCCTACTTTAATTGGGTTCATAGTACATATATTTTGTGGGTGTTGTTCAAAGAAGTACAAACTGTAAGGTCCTTGTGAGATCCAAGTGCATTGAAGTATGCGAAAGAGTGGATGTATTTACAGTTTTAGAAATCACTTGGAATATCTTCACACAGTTGGAGTTGGTTTAGTAAAGACACAAGCTTCATCAAGTCCAATTTATAACCTTCTATAACCTATACAATGTTGCACACTCTTTTGGTGTATGCAAGGTCCGTTGGTGATTTTTCACAGACACCCCCTGGACACAGTTTCATGGAGCCACAGGAGGTGATTGAGTGGCCCAGATGACTTCCGGTACCACACTCGCCACAACCCTTTAGGAGACCATCTTTACTTGGCTAAGTGACTCGGAACTTAGACATCCTGTAAACTGCCAACAGCTTATTGTTGGATATAAACCTGGTCCGTAACGGGATTATTTTGGGGCAGAAGCCAGCCCAGACAGCGTATATTTGTTGGATTGGATTGGGGATTTGTGGCCACACTAGACACTTGCTCTAAACAAAGGTTATATATATTTACAGTGCACATGGGTATAAGATACATGGTGAGATACAGCAAGTTAATTAATTTACATATGTGTTACCATTGAAACGCATGCACAACCTGCTGCTTCATCAATTGGTGAGAAAGTGTCCCAGCAGTCAGACCACAACAAATCGGATTCTGTGTCCTATGTTGTGGATAGACGTTGGTACAACCCCTTTAGCATCAATAATATCCCATAGGTTGTAGCAATTAATGACAAGCAGTAAAGTTCTATGGTTGGTCTAATATAAGATGATATCTGACCATGCAGGGGTTTACCATTTTTGCTGTGGCTTTACTTGACTTGTGTACAAGGATAATATCCTAAGCTGAAAACATATTAGATACTTGTAACATTATAGAAAATGGCCTCCTCCACAAAAAGGTTTTTAATGCTACCTGTGCATTTACAGGACCGCGGATCCATTGTTTGCGGCCTGTGTCATCAGTGTGTATGGTCCGCTCCTGCGCCAATAGTAGACAGAGCTGCAAACATGAGCTGACATAGGACTTGCCCAATTTGAATCTCGGGCTGTCAGCTCACAAATAGGTCTGAGGAAACCACTGCTGTGTGTATGAAATCATAGAAATACAAGTGGATGTGCACTAGCTATTAAATCAGTGCTTAGTAAATCTGCTATAATAATAAGAGGTATATACTCCAGCCATTCCTCCTTTACAATCACTGTTATCAGGATCAGGGGACTGTTCTCCTTTGTCTATGGCTGTGTCCAAGGATTTTCAGCTGCTCCCTGCCTTGTTTTGCTCCTTTTTGTTGCCCTCCGCCTTGCTATTGTCATAGCCATACACAGTACAGCACAGCACAGACTTCATCGTATCAGATGTGATACCCCCTGACCATGTAGTCACCTAACCACTCGCATATTGGCCATCTCTACCTGTCCTACTGCACGGTTACCCCCAGCCTAGAAAGAAAGGTCACAAAATAGAAAAAGTAGAAATAACTCCTAGTAATACACAGGCCGTGTCATATGTGGAAGTGACAGAAAGCATGTGCCCTCAAATAACATTGACCTATTCAGACAGGCGTGTCTGTTCTGCAATAAAGGGGATACATTGTATTTGCATGCATTTTTTCATATGGGTACAATTTTACCCCAGGCAGAAGGGCTGGTGGGAACGACACATCACTGGCGTGCAATAAACTTCCATTTCCCCCACCTCTAGTACCACAGGCTTAAACTGTATTCCTTGTATTCAGAACATGTGACACAGGTTGGCCCCTTACTTTTCCTGCACTTATTGGGGGGTAGTTGTGACGATGGGCAGCTGTTGCATGATTCGGAGAAGAGAAATTCGCAATCTCAAACATAACTGGGGGATCATTTATTTTATCATGATGATGGCCAATGGTTATGTCCTTAGACACGCTGCTACTGTTAGCATATAACAAGCAATGACAATGGTTAGTCATCTGGTTGAATGGGTTCTGGAAACGAGTATCATTCTGCCAGTTATCAGCACATGTTCTTTACTTTGGTATAACCTGTGCCACCACAGCCTGTTTATATTATTTTTATTACTTTCCATCTTCCATAATTCACAATGTTTTTATAATTCCATTATGAGAACTACTTGTACTTCTTAATGTCACAATTTAGTATGGTGTGAAGCAATAATTGAGACTGATACTGGTTGTTGTTGTTGTGCCATTTCCTTATGAATTATGCTTTTGTGCTAATAATTACATTTATTATATGGGTCTGTACTGTAACAGAGCTACATTTTTTTTTGCTTGTCTACATTAAAGGGAACCTACTACCACGATTCTACCTATAAAGGTAGATCGGGTGGTAGGTGGATGAATGGGACGCGAAGATAGCCCTTTATAGGTAGAATCGTGGTGGTAGGTTCTCTTTAAACTTCATTCTCTTCTTGTAATCTCTTCTAATTTCCATGTATGCAGCTGTGGAAAGGGTTTTTCAGGCATACAAATCGGCATTGATAAATTGGGGGCACTTGCTCATAGATCCAGGCACTGTGACTGTGATCTTATAATTTATTTTAGAAGGGAGCAGGCCATGGATAACAACTTTTAATATGATGCTTATTAGCCTGAGGCGCTACCCTAGCCCCTCTGATCAGTTTAGCAGGCTGTTACAGTGAGTACTTCCAAGAGCATGATATTCCTGCTTAATCAGATGAAAGGTTTTTTTTGGGCTAGGAATCTGTTACTGCCATGCTTTACGTTTTTTATTTTATTGATTTTTAATAAATTATCTTACTCATTGGGGTGCGTGTCAGGGGTAACAAACTTTTTCGTTTTATGATGTGCAACAACCCCAGAGGGGCATAAGGTGAGGACAATAACAGTTTATTCCCATTAAGGGGTCCCAGAATCTGGATCCCCCCACAGATCAAACATTGATCTATAGGTTGGCATAAATGTATGTGAAGGGAATACATTGTGTTTGTGTGTATAGCCCTAGCCACGGACACGACTGCAGAGGGGATGCACATTCTGTTGCATAGTAAACCAACTGGTTTTTAAGTCCTTGGTTTCTCCTGGAGCTATGTATCTCATGTGCAGCCAAACACAAGTCAAGTCTTTCTAAATAAGGAATTGCCACCTGCTGACTAGTGTCCTGTAGACATCTATAACATAACAGAGCTGGTGCTGGAATCAGCTGATTGGTGAGATTCCCAGTTGTGAGACTTCCACCTACTGAATATTCATGACCTATAGAATATATGTAAGCCAGTCAAGTACAGGATGAATTTTGCTAGTATTTATTTTTAATACTAGCACTTTCCACAAAATTAAATTTAAATAATTTTTGTCTACTTTTCCGGAGATGATTGGTGGACACTGGTTTCAGGGGTAAAAGTTAATATACTTTTTATTGATTTGTGGTAGGGACATGCTGCCGATCTATAAACTTTGTCGCTAGGTATGAAATATTTCTTCTTTGTTTTCTGTCCTGCAGATGGGGTCGAGGTTTTGGCCTTTTTGGGTCCATATTTGGAAAGGATAGTGTAATGAATCAACCAAACAGTGTCTTTGGACTTATATTTTATTTACTACAGATACTGCTCGGTGAGTACATTGATGTAACCTTGACTTAATTATTGGTGGATGGATGGGATAATAATGATAATTTACCAAGTTCATGAAATGGACTCAACACATGAACTACGTGAAGGAGAAGTGGAAGAAAGTATCAGTCCTCTATCCGATCTCTAAAATGAAGAGGATTTCTGCCGTCCTGCTACTGCTGCATCCATGCGGAGGCTTCCCCTTATCTGCTCCAACCATCTGAGATTTTGAAACTGCGGATTGGCATTATTTCCAAAGACTTCTGATGATGATCACATGAATCTTTCAGCATCTTCTAACTGATTTGTGCATAGCAAATGATAATCTTCCTGTTTGTGTATAAAGAGACTAAAGATCTTGCTGGGCAGGAAAGGAAGAAGCTAGATGGAAGAAGCCCACCAGCCTTGACTCTCCACGTGCTGTTCTAAAACTGTTTTATATATTTCAGAATAATATTACCTCTTCTTTACCAGTATTGCTATCCTTGGGAATTAATGCTTAGTCTAACTAGACATGTAAAAATGAGGTATGTATAAAAGTGACAAGCAGTAGAACCGGTAAGAAGAAAATAAATCCATTCTCAAATTGCAAATTCTACTCCTGCCCAGCTTTGCAGCGCATTCACCATTTTTAATGGACAACGACAGGATGAGTGAAGATGTCCTATGGGCCGTAAACTGTCACATGAGACCAAAGTGTGTTCGGTTAAATTGGGCTACATGGGAATGTAAATAAAAATCTACTCGTCCAAAGAAGGAAGACATTGTACTAATGTTTAATGTCCGTATTTGTAAGAGGCAGATGTTACAGCATAAACAATTTGTTACATGGTGGTAATTCTGATGCTACAAGTAGGGCATCATGCAAGTGTAACACTATCTGTAAAGCTATTAGAAGCTATGCCCTTTATTTTCCTTCTGCTTGGTCATGTAGTCGGGCCCCTTCTTTTGAGGACCATGCACTGTAGATGAGCTGTGTAGATGAAATACTGAGTACTTTCCATGCCTCATTGCCTTGTCTCTTGTCTTTTCCAGGTATGACTGTAAGCGCGGTAGCAGCGCTAGTGTTAATGAGCTCCTCTATAGTGTCGGTAGTAGGCTCCCTCTACCTAGCGTACATCCTGTACTTTGTCTTGAAGGACTTCTGTGTTATCTGCGTCACCACCTATTTGCTGAACTTCATTCTCCTAATCATCAACTACAAACGACTAGTTTATTTGAATGAGGCCTGGAAACAGCAACTGCAGGATAAACAAGAATAAGAGGCCTCTCGAACTCTGACACATGTCTGAAGGACTCTGCTTCCTTAAAGTTTATTTTGCAGTATACTTCTATTGGTTGCGAAACAGACCGTTTTCAAAGAACAATCTTAAACCATTTTTGTTTTTTGTTTTTTAATTTTTGAAAGGGCCCTGGATGTGTGTATGTATACAATGGCGCCTCCCATTTGAAATGGCTGGATGAAGGAGCGATCATAAGCCAGAAAAAAGTGGCAAGCTTTAACTGTACTAACCAAGGTGTTTGGTTGAATGGCATATACTCAATTCTTGGCAACATCTTTCCTTCTTGTGCCTCCCTCTTTGTATATGTATGTTTGTCAATCCTTCAATGCGGGTATTTTATTTTCCTTAATTATGGCTGATTGGGTAAGGTGTGCATTTTGTTGCTACCATGAGTATATTATGTTGCCATGTATTTTGTGGCAACAACTTTTTTTCTTTTTTTTCCACAGAACAAAATCAGCAGCCAAGTACAATGTCCATTTATTCCTATGCACATTGAGTAGAATTAAATCCCCACCCTGCTTGTTATGTCCAACAGCACCTTGAAGGATTTTATGTTCTGCGAGAAATCCAAGGGGTACGATGAAAGCAGCATATTGCACTAGCTTCAGATTGAGGTCTATGGACCACTATGCTAGGTCTCATGTGGATTGGTAACGTGTGAAAGGCTGGCCTTCATAGTTGGGAGGGATATATTATTTTCAGTATGTGGTGATGAGTAGTAATGAATCTCTCCACCCCTCCCCCTTCCCAAATAAAAAAAAAAAACAAAACACAGGACCAAGAGATTACTTATACTTCACACATCCCGGCAGACCACTCATGTCAGGCTTCTCTTTGAGCCACCAGTATCATCCTTCACAATTAGGCAGTGATGATATCAATACAAGTATTTCCTGGGAATGACTGCCTTGCTCCCCTGTGAAGGAATATGGACTGCCTGCCCTCAATATGTTTACTATGCAGCTCATGAACAAGTTGTTGGTGTTATACTGCACCAAGACACATGGGAAAATTTTGTACAAGACCATTTTCACCCATCACACATCTGCTTCCCGCTGAATACTGTAGTAACGTCTAAACTAGGGATAGAAGAGGTGTTTCTGTTACCTGTCCGAAGTGCCATGTGTCAAATACCAAAAGAAGTATGAAAACTTGTTATTGTGCCTGATGAGACCATTTGTGTTGCAGGAATGGATCTCACGTTTTCGTTACTTAACATTTATTCAATTGTGAGGGATGTCATTTTATCATTGGCTTTGTATGGGGCTGTTATTAGTACTGTCATTAGTCTTGGAATTTGATGCCCAATATATAAGTGCTTTGGAATATCTTATATGAAGGGGATCCATCTCCGGAGCACCTTGTATAGTACAGGGGAAATGGTATGGGAAATCGGCAGCAGTTGTATTGCTGAGAATCGGTAGAGCGTTGTAGTTCTGTAACTACTGCA
Organism: Engystomops pustulosus; assembly: GCA_019512145.1. NCBI lineage: Eukaryota > Metazoa > Chordata > Amphibia > Anura > Leptodactylidae > Engystomops > Engystomops pustulosus. The sequence goes on along the minus strand of CM033642.1, from coordinate 116,168,998 downwards.
GAGCTTCAGATTGGATATTAGGCAGGTCTGTAGTGTGTTCTTTTCAAATTGTAGGATTATCTTGTGCATTCCTTCCTCTGGAGCGCTGTAGATTTTGATGGCCATACATGATGTTTTGTATTAGGCATGACTTTAGATAAGGGCTAGGGCTTCACAAAGGCCAGTTTAAAAGAAAGAATAGAGGCACAGAAGTCCCTGTATTGCGCTCATCCGAAACTGGCCTAAGATGTTTTGTGGTGACCTTCATTGATTAACTATTTAATGATAGCTGTGGTCTACAACTGTTTACCCTGGCTACAAAACAATAGTTGAACTGAATGTTTTGCTACAAAAAATTGTGGCATCGCCTTGGCTTTGTAACAATACACTTCATGTTCTGCATCCACTAGATTCAGAATTATATAATGTGTTCCTTCTACTGTTTCTCCTTTACGGTTAGTATCTGTAGAAGGATACCATTAGAAATGTAGTACTTTACACTACACATGCTTGCCTGTTGGCATTTTCTCACCGATCCTGGTACATATCTTCATATAGCTTGACACGCTGGGTACCTCCTATAAAAAAAAAATTAAAAAAACTTGCGTATGCTAATTAACCAGGGTCACCCACAGTTGCCCCAAGCTAATAATTGTGCACGCCTCTGGAGAAATACTCTCCTCCTCTTCCCTGCTGGAGTTTGGTGACGTCATGCAAGAAGCATGCATAATTATGAGCTGAGAGCGCCTGTGTTATGCCCTGGCTAATTAGCATATTAGACATGCATATACATACACCCGGCATGCCAAAATCGACGAGAAGATGCCAACAGGTAAGTATGTTAATTGTAAATTACTTCATTTCTAAAAGTTGATTTCCTTTAAAGAGAACTTGCTACTGTGTTTTCCCACTATACACCATGTTTAGAGGACTATATAATCGGCACTGGCTAGCGGATTGAAACTCTGATTGATAAAAGAAATGATGTTGATTCAATAATCTACAATTCAAGTAATTTTCTTTGAACAGATGGTGCTGTAATGGGTAAAAAATTGGTAAAAAATGGAGATATCTTAAAAAATACACATTGGATTGAAAAACAAAAAAAGTGACATTTCTTAAAAATCTATGCATTGATACTAAAGATGACCCTGAAGTATAATAATATAATCTATATAGAAACTACATTCAGCATAACCCAGGAACAATGACGTGGACTAGTAGTTCTCTGTTCTCTTCGTGGGGGGGCTAGTTTAATGTGAGACCTCTTGCACATCAGAGTTCATTCATCAAAGTCTCCTCCCCTGAAGATGGTAATTTTTCTTGAAGCCTACACAGTTTTCATATATTGAATGCGCTACAGTAAATGTATTTTGCTGATAACAGCACCAGGGTTCCAGTTTAAGATTTTTACATTTCCCCATTCTCAGGAGGTAGGGGGCCAAGTTGGGTATTATTGGATAGATGTTTGAAAAATATATTTGACATGTATATTTTTTTGGTTTTGATCCGATGTGTATTTCGCAAGATATTCCACCACTCCAACCTTTGTTACACCCAGTGTTTATAATGTATATGGAAGATAAGGTGGCAGGATTGCTGAACATCTGATTTAAGGGTCATTTTAAATGTGTCTGAAGCTATACAGTAAAACTCATACTTATCACCACTGCTCTTTAGCATTCCACTGGGACTCTGCTGTATGTTTTTTGCATAATTGGTGCAAATTCCAGCTCAAATCCACCAAGGCATTGTGTTTATTAAAATTCCTCCTTTGTCAGCATCTTAAAACATGGACATGAACATCGAAATTATCCAACATGTTTCGGACTCTGCATGCGTTCTTAGTCATGGATGACATTATACAATAAAACATGCAATTTAAATCTAAATGCAAAAGACACGTGATGACTACGTCACATCCAAAAGGAGGTGTGACCCTACTCAAACACGTGTACACAACGTCTCAATTATAATACGACCATGTGATCACCAGCACGGAAATGGGAAAATAATTTAATGTCACTTGAATAGAGAGATGCGCGATGCTTGCTGCAAGGTAAGTTAACCATTACAGGGGCAATAAGTTAACTTGCCTTGCAGCAAGCATCACATATCTCTATACATTTCTGCGTTGCTGATCACATAATTTTATTACTATGGTGACATTTGTAAACTGGTGTTTGGCTAGAGTTCATACCTCCTTTTGGATGTGACGTAGTGTACTCGCGTGTCCTTTGCATATAGATTTAAATTGCATGTTTTATTGGACAATTTCATCCATGACTAAGGACGCATGGAGTGTCCGAAAACGCGGTGGATAATTTCAATGTTCATGTCCATGTTTTAAGATACTGACAAAAAAGGAATATTTTTAATAAACACAATGCCCCTGTGGATTTGTACCAATTACCCTTGGTCAACCTCAGGTGTAGGTAGGATACGGGCTCTCTAAAAAAGACGTTCCTTGTGGAAGAAGCTGGACACCTTTCCTTTGTGCTGTATTTTTATTGCCCCAATAATGGTGATTTTGTATGGGAAATGCTAAGTATTGGTGATTTCTGCACCTGTTGCCTTTATGGGAGCTTTCACTTGTGTGTCCTAAATAAGCAGAGAAGGAAGGATAAGCCGTAAGGTGCTTCTGATAGATGGAGCCGTGTTAGTGCTTTGCACCTGTGTAAATAAAAGTTTGATGTGGAACATGCAAGTTGTTGTTCTCTTGAACATGAATAGCTTGGTGCTCTGATGTCTTGAGGCTCCCAATTCTCATGAAATGGTTAACCCTCCTGTGAGTTTCTGTTATGGGATTCAATGTCCTTCAGGGTCCAGGTTCTAGCTTATTTCTAAGTCTTTTCTACTGATGGGAATTTATTTCCTGGAATTGTACATCCTGATTTTTCATTTTTCAGCTAATGGGGCACAACAGACCTATGGTTACACCCGTATCTTGTGCATTTGAACAATATGCTAGAATCAAGCCTCACTTCCTAGGTGACTGTAAGATGCTAATGAGCTTGTGTAAAAGCTTGCCTTGCTTTTGAGTTGCCCATTGTTCCAGTCCTCCCTGTGTATTATACAGTTTCAGTGCTGTCATCCTGTCTGCTTGTGAGGACCGGAATAGTGGAGCACTGAATAGGCATCACTTAGCTTCTACCATTTCTTCCTCCAAAAAACTGTGAATGGACCTTTCTGCTAGGATGCACAGTTTGTACACACTTTGAAGGGGCTGTCCAGGTGTATAATTTGTAATGGTGGGGTAGGGGGGGGGGTTATGTAAAGCTAACACCCCCTAGCCATAGAATGTATAGTCCTGGAAAACTGCAGCACTTTCTGTTTCTTGATCCAGAGACAGGACAAAAACTTCACCAGACTTGTTAAAAACAATGCTTCACACATTATTAATTCCAACATATTCTTTATCGTGCCAGCTTGAAAGATACACCCCTTTTATGCATTTCTACTATGGACTTGTCTTTTTGACTGTCAGTTGTTCGTTAGGTTTAAACTTTGCAAGACACAAGATGTTAGAGCATAGGTTTAAGTGCCTTCTGCTTTTTGCCTTTTACATGACCCATTTAAATTTCATTGATGAAGCAGTAAATTACCATGAAATTGTTGCTCCATCTCTGCTTGTATTCCATTCCAAGATGCCTAGAGTAGTGATATCTACCCATCAGCCCAATGCACTGTTTTCTTTCTAAATGTCTGTATAGCTGCTGTTATTCCCAGTATATCATTTCCTCTGAGGGCAAACAAGGTATTTTATATGGCACAAATTGTTGACTTTTCAGAACATTGTTGTCACCACTATATATATATATATTATTTTTTTTTTTTTGTGTTCTGTTATCCCGTTTTATGATTTTTTTTTAAATGCTTTTTAACCTATTAATTTCCACAATTATTGCACTGAAGTATGCATTTGTGTCATACAAGGATTCTAGACTATGCTTAATAGCACCTTTTAATACATATGACCAAGTTTTACAGTAAGTTAGTGGCACTTTAGCCTTTCTTTTGGGCCAGAGTGACTGAGCATCATGGGAGCAGTAGTTAGGCGGCCTCTCTCCACTACTAAGTGAAGAACAAGTGCAGTGCGTCCCATAGGACTGCAGCAAACCTGTGATTTCAATACACGAGGTACCAATCTAGTAAGTTCTTGATCATAGACCATTAAGGCTTACTATTCTGAGGTTGTTTACATGGGCAAGCTACTGTCTTGATATTGTACAGCTGGAGCTATAAAACATTCCATTGTGTTATGTTTGGCCCTTAAACAGTATTTAATTGTTCAGGTGTTTTGTTTACCTGCAGAACATTACAATTTGGTCTTTTTTTTTTTTTTTTTTTTATCATGCAAAAAGTTGGTACAAAAATGTCCTCTCCATGTGCTGGGTACCTGTCTGTTCTTATGTACTGTAACCTAGCTTATTTAAACACTACAAAATGTTGGAAACTGAACGATTCTTGTGGTGTATGTTGAAAATGAATAAAATGACTACCATAAAGCATTACTTTACAATTTTAAGATGCATGTATTTCTCTATGGTCATCATGTGGTTCCAGGGAGTGAATTCTGCCACACCTTTTCATGGGCAGCAGTGTTGTATAAAAGTACAGTTAAAGCTTGTTTGTTACCAGGATGTGTAAGTGTGCTTGGATCCGCTTGCACTGCATGGTCTCTTGCACTAATATTTTAATTTTTTGGGGGTCTAGATAGCAAGTGAAAGAGAAGCCAGCAGAACAGTGGGCACCTTCTTGTTTAACAAATCTCATAAGTGTTGAGTAAATCCACAGTGACATATGCCATAGAGCAGTGATGGTGAACCTTTTAGTGGCTGAGTGCCCAAACTGCAACCCAAAACCCACCTTATTTATTGCGAGGTGCCAACCAAAAATTAAAGCAGTAACTTATTGCTCCCTGTTCAATAACATTCAATCATATTGGCCTCCTCAGGACAAGATGGAAAATTTTCATCATTTTATCTCCTTTCCAGTGTCCCTCTGTACTCAGAGAATTGTGGGGCCAGCAGAAGATCCTCCAAACAGAATTCGGCCCAGCCTACTCCTTCTCCCTCTCCCTACATTCCCAAGTAGCGAAGTATCACTTTAATATCTGACTGAAAGCAACATCTTTTTAGTTGATTGGAACTGCAGGGAGATTCTTTGAGCCCTGTCTAGTGCACTAGGGCGATGGCCCGGGTGACCACAAAAAGAGCCCGGAGTGCCGCCTCTGGCACCAGTGCCATAGGTTCGCCACCACTGCCATAGAGTGTGATGAGGACCATTGCACACGTTCAATGCTAAAGCTATGTACAGGACTAAACCTGGCGGGTCTGTTCAGCCCAGTTTTGGGTTAGTAAATTTTGAAGAAATTTTTGGCTGTGTGCAGTGGCCCTTACTGTTCCAGTCTGGCCTTATCTAACAGACCTTTAGACCGTTTTGTAACCAGTACATCTACCTTAAAGTGACTGTCTATTGTGTGCTGGATAATATAGTTAGAGCTCCAACTCTTTATAGATGTGGATTCGCCACTCCTGACAAATGCTTGGAGAATCTGTTCTCTGTGCTTTTGTTTCTGTTATTCCTTGGTGTTAGCATTGCAGGGCCTGCCCAATGAGGCCCTGTAAAGACGGCTTGGGCATAGTAATGTCTAGCTTTATCTACAACTTGCTATAAGCATTTGCTAAAACATACATGTTGGTGGTAGTTATATTGGAACCTGGTGACTGACTGCAATTTCCAGGCTCTTAATGGTTTGTGCTAAATCTGTTTATACAAACTATTTTGCACTCTGTATCCAGACAAACCAGATAAATATTTTATTAAAAATAATCACAAAATATTGGTTCTCAAATTGAGAATGGTTGTAAGACAAGGTGAGTATTCACTTTCAGGTTTGTTTGAGATATCTTTCCCCAGAACTACTGCAGCCTAATGGCCAACTGATTGCTGCCCTGTGTGGTGAATTAAATATGTTTGTGTGAATGTATGAAGAAATATTCTATTTGGGGGCCACATTGCTTCAGTATTTGTAATCTACCAGACAAAGAATTCTTATGTGACATACAGCTAACAGGGTATTTGCGTGACCCACCACCACCATCATTAATACTGGGTGGGTGCATTTTGTTCTTTTTCCTTTGCTCTGGAGCATCAAGTGATTTTTACTGAAATGTTTGTCTTGGAACATATTCTTTGCACATAATCTCCTCTTGTGAAGACATACATGTGACTACCTCCTGGCTTGTTGAACAGAGGTGCATAGAGGGCCATTTTGTACTGTATTCAGTGACCAGTTCTCTTCAGAAATGCATCTAAAGCCAAACCTTTGAAAATATCTCACTTAACCATCAGAAAAGGTCCTGAGGGTTTTTGCCCTCCAATTCTGGGGCTGATGAGCGCTATATGAGGACAGAAAATGTCAAGTGGTGCTGACTGGTAGGATATTTGTAAAAGGCCTATTATTATGGGTCTTTATTTGGGGAAAATTGAGAAATACTCCATCTTCAGTGAACAGCAGGATTCTGAGCTTTGCTTATACAACTACAACATACCTGCCATGTCCTATCACTTTCTACATGATGCTAAAATGATGCTGCCAGAGACTTACAACTGATCTGCTCAGTATTTCCTACAACAATTATTTTTTATCTAATTGTATTAAGGCACCATGTCTATAGAGACTGAAGGCTTGGAAGTTACCAGGATATATGAAAACACTATGGAATCAAATTCCCTCTGTTACTAGAATCCCTGCCTCAGCAATAGCCTGAATAGTGTGTATATTTATGTATATAATACATATACATATCTCTGTATTCTCAGACAATGGCAGATAGCAGTATAGAAGTGGATGCTGTTTTTTTTTAATTATTGCTAGTTTAATTTTTTTTTTTCTAAAGCCCTCAATTGTTGGCATCCGCACGTACAAACATATAGAAATTGTTAGGGAAGCACCAGACTCTAGATCTACAGTCGCGTGTGTTTGGTAAACGCAATGTTGACCGCAATGAAATTGGGCAAAGCTCTTCTTCTCAGCCACTCTGATGCGTTTGAGTTAATGGAATGTGTGATTGCAGTCTGTGTCTTCCTCTCATACCCAATTCATCTGGTAGGGAAGAATCCAATCCTATAGAATGCTTACTGTACTAATGTGTAATACAGGCGGTCCCCTACCTAAGAACACCTGACTTACATACGACCCTTAGTTACAAACAGACCTCTGGATTTTGGTAATTTACTGTACTTTAGTTCTAGGCTACAATAAACAGCTATAACAGTTATCAATGGTGCCTGTAATTAAGATTTGTTTATCCCGGTTCTTATGACAACCCAACATTTTTAAAATACAATTGTCACAGAGACCAAAAAATTTTTGACTGGGGTTACAATAATAAAGTATACAGTTCCGACTTACATACAGACTCAACTTTAGAACAAACCTACAGAACTTTTATGAAACCTGGGGACTGCCTGTATATATTTTATGGGAATTGCTGCTGAAAAATGTTTTGAGGCTTGTTTTCTACAGCAAATAAAACCAAGATGTTAAAAACTGAATACCCACAAGAAAATATTGGATCCTTCAGCTTGTATGCTATGTTAGAATTCCCTTTATTATATTTGATCTTTTTGTACCATAAAGATAACCCCGACAGACTATGCTGTAATTTACCAAAGAGCTCAATGTGGGGAAATAGTTAATACAAGAAAAAAAAAAAAAAGGTTGTCGGACCCACTGCCTCATCAAGTGGTATGCTCTACTCTTCCCCCATTGCAATGTGTCCATTTATACACCTCAGCAATGCTGTGTTCAAGGCCCAGTTCACGCCTGCATCAAGGGGTTTCTTTTACACTTCTGATCCCCTATAGACTTTCATGTACAAGAGTTTAGCAATATTACATACTGGCTGCTGTGCTATTAACACAGGTGCTGCTGTAAACAAATAAAAATCAGCACGTGAACCAGACTACAGCATAGTGAGTCAGACTTAAAATATATAGTCTGCTATTTTATCAAAATGATCATCCAAAAATAATTATCTGGTTAGAAATGACTGTGTAAAGACAGTCATTTGGAATCTACCGCACAAACTGCATGCTTTGTAGAGCCCAGATGACGACAAACAAATGGTGACCACATTTGGAAACTGACTCAACAACAACCTCTGTTACCACCTACCTTTGCATCTGTGTGCTGTCACCATTGGGATTGTTGTGCTGTACTATTGGAGATAGAATTCTTGGAAGCATATTCTTGTACCCTTGTTAATATAACATTGTATGACATATCTTTGGAAAGGGGGAGCCATGGACCAAGAGATCCAGCAAGACCACTTTATAAAGCAATGGCCACCTTAAATCATACCAGGCGGCCGGCTTTACATGGCCATGTTTGGTCAGTAAAGTATATACTGTTATATCTTGTTCTGAGAACATGCTTGCAGTATAGGACCAAAGTCCCACAGTGATGCTGTACAACCGGATCCCTGCACAGTGCTCAGTTTTTTAAATATGGTCAACAAATATTTTACAGAGGGGAAGCGGAAACTGGCCTAAAGCGTGTTCAAACCAGTGTTTGAGGCTCCATAAAGTGCCTCGGTCTTTCCAGATTCCAGAAAAAAAAAAGACAAAATAATGCAGCAGGCTGTGCTATTTTCTCAGATAAATTGACAGTATCCTGACCATTGCCATTACAATCGATGATGTCTATTGTGAGTGATCGGGCATTGCTGTCCTGTGATACGGTAATAGCCAGGCCCTAAGCAGACTATTTTCTGGATCTTTTAGATAATACAAATTGTACATCTGCAGTATGTTATATTTTTCTACAAAACATGTTCAAGATTCCATTCTCATCAAACAACTTGGTGATAAATATCCAACAATTGTGTTACTTCTATTTTTACCATACTACCCAGCAGAATATAATTTTATTTCCCATCTCAATCATACACAGGTGAATCTGGCTGCATGTCCCTGCTGGTGCTAAACTATTGCAGGTATCTCTACAGAAAAACTTTCTTCCTGAAAAAAGGGACCAGGGCAATGTAAGACCTAGTTTTAGCTAGATCTAAAACTATTCAGAGCATGGACAAATATTATATGTCTGTATACGGAAATGTATTTTCAGAATGTACAAACTACTGTATTTAACTCCAGAGTAAACAACTAAATTGAGATGGTCTTCTACAGTTCTACTACCGGCCCTATGTCAGTCGAGTTTAGGGCTTTGTTTCAATGTTTGTGTAAAGAGCGTCATGTAAATATGTAAGATTTTTTTTTCTTGTTGCATATAATTTTTGGTATAAAATAAATGTAGAAACACAACTGCCTGATGTGGTTTTTGTCTTTTCCATAAGTAGGTTTATTAGAAGCAGGGTACTGCTGTGTTGCACATACGCTGCAGGAGAGTTGCTGGTGGCGGACTCGGCCTATATTCTGTGGTGCCGTGGCTGGCATGTTCCCATTGCAGTGATTCACGGTGCCTCATGGTGCATGCACTGCATCATTCAGGAAGAACGTGTGCCAGAAATCCTGAATCTGGCACACTCTGCACTATACACAGGCAAACTACCCAAGCAGTTTGGGCTACCTAAATGTTATCTATGTCATATGTTAAATCACAAAATAACTCAGGTTAACAGGTAATAATATTCAAACAAAGTACATGGATTCCACCCCCCCCCCAAAAAAACAGGCTCTCACCCAGCTACATACAAGGAAAAATGAACGACTTGCAGCTATAACAATTTGACAGCGGCTGTGTTCTGAAGGCCAAAAGTGCCAGAGTCTGATAAGAGTCAAAATTGGAATGGAGTGCCAGCAGATATGAATTTGGCAGATGCTTCCCCCCCGCCAAACAGAAATCAGTAAAGATAGCTGTTGGCCATATGACAGCTTAGCTGTCTAGAATGCACTGCAAGTTCAAAGATCAAGTGACTACTACAGGTCTGAGTGAATTCCAAGAAAATTGCAGATCAAGCCGTTTGGACTCTACACTGTAACCTTTATTTTAGTTTTTTTCCTTCAATCCACCAAATTCTTAGCAATTGCCAAGGTCTAGGTCATACAATGCATTGGTCTCTCTTGATACAGTACAGATCTTGAGAAGCATAATTCCACCACATAGAATCCGATGAGCTGTTATAATTGAGAAAGAAAAATGCAGTCAAACCACGTGTAAGGCGAGGGATGGTAAAACATTTCCACAAAACATCCAATTCAGGATGGGTTCTCACAGGGTGTACTCAGATTAGCTTAGAAAATGCAAGTGTCTGCCCACTTCCCTGAGACAAGGCTGTAGAGGGTAAAATACAAAAGATTTAAAGTACATAAATTGCCTGTTATTACTTTCTTGTTAGAACACAACTTTTTATCTAAGAAGTGACACTAACCATTTCCCTTCCATTGATGCAGCTCATACATCCTGCTAGGGGGGCATTTTACAAGCTATAGCCATAGAAGGCCTCTGTATTAGCCTCACTATCTTGAGCTATATAACAGCCGGAACTGTAATATGCTCCCCCAGTTTATTTCAAAGTGGGTGTCATGTCCAGTTTATAGGAGCTAGGACCATGATCCTAAAAAGCTGAGAAAGGGTAATGTGCCCCACACCCAAAAAAAAAAAAAGACAGCAGTAGCCTGAGGAAAAGCTTTAATATGCAAACAGTTGGCATTGCAGGATAAAGCCTATTGCGCACAACTCTTCAGTTCTGTAAATCTAGATTTGCTCTAGTAAATCCTTCAAGTGTATGGAGCAAGTTTGTCAGCCCAGATTAGATTGTGGGCAACAGACTCATTGCTATTACCGTCAGTTCCCATCAAGTGATGTCATCAGTTATTGTGGGCAAAAATAAAAAATGGTAGAACACAGAGAATAGGCCCAACTCCTTCCATTACACCTCATCCCTATGCACTCTCCACAACTGATCTTTGTAAAAAATTAAAATGTAAGATGTGAACTGATTGACAAAAGGATATAGTATAGTATAGTATCCATGTAAGTCTACAAACATGCATTCCTTCAAAATGGTCTGAACAGGGTGTGGCGTATACTGTCCTGACAAATAAAGCTAAATCTATTTAAACAACCCTAGCTGTGTTTCTGCAAAAGACAGATTTAGACAGATCAGTCGTTCGTAGCTTATCAGCTATTTGGAAAGTATGTGGACTTGGGGAAATTGCCAGTAGGTTGAAACCATGAGAACAAAAAGTCACAAGTGGAAACTTTGACCAAGCATTGTCATGGGGGAAGGGAAGGTTTCACCAGAAAAACACTTGTTTTGAAAGAAGTTTTTGTATTAAACTTTTTTTTTCTTAAAGAATAATTAGTAAACAAAAAATCTACTATATGCTGCAACTTTTAATCTGGCCACTAGGCTTAATACTAGTCTGGCTCCTGTTTATTAAGTAGGGTTTATATGCAGCAGTCACTCCTTTAGAGAACACTTCTGTAGAAAACAGAGAAAGCGCTGCCTTCACTGCTGACACCTAGAAAATTCTACTACAATCATCAATGAGTCGGCTCAAGACTATTGCTTCCATGAACGAACATATATGATGAATGCAAGATGGCAGTCCCATAATCATAGGCAAAAAAAAAAATTGAAAAAGAATTTTAGAAGCAAGAAAAAGAAAACACCAGATACAAGACAACAAAACTGAAAGAGATAATAATTAAAGGAAACATTTTCCAAGTTTAAGTATCAGTTCCCTGGGTTGGGAACTTCATTATTATCTTCCCTAAAGGGGTTTTTCCAACAATCAAGTTGGGCCCTATCCAGAGTGCTCGGCAATCTCTGTCAGCTCCATAGAGATGAATGGAGCAGAAAGGACATGGGTGGCCATCTGCTTCATTCATCTCCGGGAACGACGAGGGGTCTGACTGAGGTACCTTGACCTCATCACTGATACCCCCACCAAAGAGCAAGTTAGGCCCTATCCTGCAGATAAGGCCTAACTTGATTGATGGAAAAACCACTTTATGGAAATGAAAATAATGGAAGCCTAAAGGAGCTGTTAAAATGTTCATTAATTTCAATGGCTTTTGTTAGCATCTATTCTGTTAGTGCTGCAGCCGTCCAATTTTCTCCAAATTATGTAAGGACTATTTTTACCGCAGTATGTGTATGGGATTTGACTTGTCGCAGATCATAAGGCCATATGTATTTTGATAAATCCCATACACAACACAGCTAAAATGTAGGAATTATCTTTTCAGTGTTAGATTAATAGATGCAAGATTAAGATTAAGTTTATGAATCACGCAAGAATACATTTTAACATTGTTTGTTTTTTAATTACATCAATGATTAAGCTCCCATTTCTACATAATCAAAAACATTCAAATTCTACAAATTCAAGGAAAGTTCGACTTGCAAAGAACAATTTGCATCAAAATACTTCCCTAACCTATAAAGAGAGGTAAGAAAGTGGGGAATGTTGACCCTGGTATATCACAGCATGGTTACTATTCCCTTAGCTCTGTAATACGGCAACAATATGGCATCATGTACATTCAAGGCACTTGTAACAACATTTAGGTCAGAGCTTCGAGGTATTTCAAGGCGTTTCTGTCCTTGTTGGAGCATTTGAATGGTGTTGTGACACAGCAGTGTCTGTGCAAGTATAAAATAAAGCTTATACAGTAGGATGAAGCAAATACCCTGTGCTATTGGCCAGCTTCCAGTATCTGTCTCTCAGGATAAAAGCCGATGATTTGGGTTGTCTCTGGCGGGTGAAGATTCCTTTCTTGTTTCCCACAACGCGAGTAACGGCTGCATTGGGAAAAGAATATGAATATTTACAAAATTTGCAGCTCATTAATAGTTTGTCAGTGTAAAACAATAATCCCCAGAGAACACTGGCATTTTTAGCTTTTGATTTTTTCTTTTTCACTCTCAGCCATCCAATAGCCATAACTTTTTATGTGAACTTTTTTACAGTAGGACAGATTTTACAACCCAAGGACAGGAGCGTATGGGGGCTGGTGATTTGCAGTCATATCGCAGCCTCCATAGAGTTCTTTGGCTTCTGGTCATAGATAACATATATAGCCCGCCAGCCCCTGCACCCAATATAATGCCTGTAAGGGGAAAAAAAAAAATTAGTGACGACGTCCCCCCAGCAGGTGCTCTTCTATCCATCACGACTCCGGCATCAGTTCCGTGTCCCATGCCATACATCGCAGGCATCATCACAATGCCTTAGACGGACCGGGACACAGAGCCGATGCCGGGGCCGCGATGTATGGAAGAGGACCTGCCGGGGGGACGTTGGAAGGGGAGTACACTTTTTTTTTTCTTGAGTATAATCCGAGTTAGGGTTTTTCAGCACATTTTTTTGTGCTGAAAAGCTCCGTTTATACGGTAAATAATAATGGGTTAATTATATAATACAAGTTGTTTCAACTGCAGCAATACCATATGTAAATTTTTTAAATACTTGTGCAAAGTAAACCAACTTTTTGTAATATTTTAAATGTTACAATGTAATATGTTAAAATAATTTAACATCTTTATCCATGATGCTCCATTACTGGGGCAATGGTTTGCAATTCAATCCATAGGAGGTAAAGACGGATAGACCTACTTTGTGTTGTCATGAAGTCCGCAAAGTTCCAAATGAGTTCCCCAATAACACATTTCTTTCGCTTTTCATCCAATACAGAGTGGTAGTGTTTTAATACCATTGCTTGATATTCCTCTGTGAACATTAATGGGGGGTCCTGAAATCCAAAGGTCATTTAGGTCATGTATTATACTCTGGAAAGGACGGAATCCATTCATATTACAACTTTTCATATTGACCCTTTGAAGGGAATCTGTCAGCAGTTTTGACCATACAAAGCTTCAGATAGCGTTAAAGGGGTTTTCCAACAAAACAAGTTAGGTCTCAGTGAAGCGACCCCACAGATCATGAGAACATGGGTCCAATGTACCCCAGTTAGAGCCACTCGTTGCTCCCCAAGATGACCAGAGCAGCCGGTCGAGCATGATCAGACTGCACCGTTCATCTATGATGCTGACGGAGATGCGGAGCGGCAGTGGTCCAAAAAACCCTGTTTGTTTTCTGTAGGTTTCCCATCACTGTAAGAGACCCCACCCCCACTAAAGCCCACAATGTCTTTGCAGGAAGGTAATGTTTCCATTAATACCATTTTAGAAACTGTATAAAATGTTCAAAATTTTTATGGATGGCAATCTGTGATTCTTATGTTTTATACTGAATTGCCATTCACAGTATGGAATTTTTTTTTATTTTTTTTTTAAAGACTAAACATACCTTGGTCTGTATATACTTGTGTGTGTCCTTTGTTATTCCTCTGGGTAATGTACAATACTTGTTTGTAAGCTAATACTTTGACTTGTTTTGAGGACTACACTTTCCATACAGACCTACTGTGTTCTATTTATACTGTATATTTAGTTATTTGACCAACAGTGGACCTTTTCTGTGTATCTTGTCTTTATAAATGAATTTGTTTTAATTGAGTGAAGTATTATTTTATGCTTTCTATATTTTAGTTTTTTCCCTTTTTTTGTGGTATTTCATTCAATCTAGTGGAAGTACATTGTGTCCTTACCCCCTTTGTGGGATATTTGTATCAGTGTTCACACTTCTTTAGTTGCAAAAGTTATAATACTTAAACTTTTCTTGTCATGGAATAAACCTTCACTTTTTTTTACTTATGTATATTATTCAGCCTCTTAGCTACAAGCTCCACACTTGTGTGTGTGTGTGTGTGGGTGTGTCCAAGATGCACATGCTATGGTCTTATTAGTCAGCAGCACGTGCTTGTAATGATGTCACAGGTGGCAGGTACAACCCCTTCATTTTGCCGATTGTAGATTTTATTCAGATCTGGAAACAATGGTTGCTGAGGGGCCGAAAGAGGTACTAAATGAGGACTAAAATGGCAAAATACTTTGAGGAATGATTCCCAGGGTCACCTGGAGTAGAACTATGTTTTTTTGTGCTCAGAATGACGGTTACCCTTTAAGGGCGGATGCACCCACATATTCTGGGGATCTGCCACATCTACCATAAGAAATCACAAAACTACTTACATTATGGAAACCTGGTATAGTATCTGCTCCATATTCACTCTGTATGATAGGTTTCTCGTATTTGTTGTACCAGTTGTCAAACTGGTTATATAACTGGAGCTGAATAACTTCCAGATGACCGGCATCATGATACCAGGAGAAGTAGCTATTGACACAGATCACATCCACGTATGGGGCCTAGACATATAGAAGTAAAGAACAGGATCATAATTTTGGCCTATGAACAGCAGGTTTATACAGCAAACATAATATTTGATATTTTGCGTCATTACTCGGTCATCTAAGATTCTGGTTAACAAAGGTATAGCTAGGAGAGGCAGGGTGCCATAGCAGGCTTCTGAATGGGGGCCCCCTTCCCACTTTACAAATATGTATATTTTTTAACTCACACATGCAGCTTCAATCACATACATGCAGTGCCATATACAGACGTACAGCACATATATATATCTATATATATATATATATATATCTCTATGTATATACATTATATACATACATACATACATAGTGCCAGAATCCTGGTGTACTTCTATTATTGACCACTAGTGGCTGCTGTTTCTATCAGTCTTATTGTGCTGCCCTTTTGCTCCTCAGCACTGGAGGTATATACACATCACATATATAAAACACCATACAGAGCATATACACATCACATATGTGTTATGTATAAATTGTACAATGTGCAGCATAATATGTATATAATGGTGCACATCCTCCATTCTTTAGTTTGTCTGGTCAAATGATGAGGCCCCCTGACACTGCAGGAGCCATAGCAGCTGCTTATGGCTGCTACCGCTGTCGTTGCAATAAAATTTTATTTATCCCCAATATCGTCTCTTGCTCATTACATTAGTTGCCTACATCTACTGCACTGTAATTAATAGTGAGCCTGACAGACATTTTTGATAAATCTTATGTATATGAGAGCAAACCTGTTGTATTTGCTCATGGCAACCAATCAGAGCTTATATTTTATTTTCCCTTGAATCTGGTACTCTCTCTGGGGACTGGAGCAGCTGTAGAAACTTGTAGTAAAGTTGTCTTATAGAAGATGAATACAAAGAACTTAATTGCTGGGTGTGTGCAGAAGCATTAAAGGGGTTGTCTGATTGGCAATTCTGGAGCTAGGTTGTACTCACCACCTCCACAGGGTAGGGCCTAACATGCTGATCAGTGGGGGTCTCAGTGCTGAGATCACGAAAACGAGGGAGCAGACTTCAGCTCGGCAATTCCGTCAACTCCATAGAGAATAATGGAGCAGAACGGCCATTAATCTGATGGAGCGACAAGGTTCTGACGGAGGCATATGGGACCCCATCTCACCCGAACGTTTTTGTGATCTGTGTGGGTTTCAGCACAGAGACCCCCACTGATCAGCAAATTAGGCCCTTATCTGCCCCAATTTTTGTAATCTGACGTGTTGTCTTATATGGTTATAACTTATAACTTTTTAAAGTGATTTTGAGACTGTTATCATCACATGTTGTACTTCACATTCGCCGTTTTCAAAATTCGAAATTATCTTGTTTTCCGATGGATAGTTTTAACCCATTTGCGCTACGCGTCCGATATATCAGATGCTGAGCGGAGTGACTTAGCGCCATAATCACCGTGTCATGACATATGCAAGTCAGGACAGATCCCCCCACTCTTGAATGCCACCATTCTGTTGCACAATCACTATTACACAGCCCCCCCTCGTCAGTTTTTCTTGCGTTATTCCCAGCACCACCCATTTTTCCTAGCGCTATGCCCCACTTTGTCCGTTTTCCCTTCCCCCCCAACTGCACCTAAAAGTGCATTGTGATAGTTGAAGTGTAGTGGTGCATGCTGTGTGTGGAGGTGGTATTAGTGCACGCCGTGTGTGGAGGATGTAGCAGTGCACAAAATATGAGAACTTGCTACTAAAACTATATACCTTCTAAAATTCGTAAAAATAAGCAAACGTTAAAAAAAATTATGGAAATGGCAAAAGTATGACTTTTTATCAAGAATAAAACATCAGCAAAATTATACTACTAGTATAAACTACAATGTGTCACGAGAAAACAATCTCAAAATCAGTTTGACAAGTTAAAGTTTAAAAAAGTTATTACGACAAGAAGAGACACTGGTCAGATTTCAAATAAACGGGCTGAACATTGGGTTTCTATATTTTCAAGGAGATTTCAGAAGTTACTTTTTTGGAGAATCATTATATATGAAATATATATTACAACGCCCCTATATATCACCAATTTTCTAATCTTAACCCCATCAAACTATCGGAAACAGCCATGAAGATTGTTAACCCTTTGAGATCATAGTTGTCACGAACCCGACTCACCGAAGTTCACACAAGGGGATACCTACTCTATGGAGTACCAGAATTTAGCCGGTGTCCTGTAATGAGCTTTTATAGAAATACTTGGTCCCTTACGCCAAAAACATGTTTTAAACTCCAATACGTCACTGGGGCAAACAAATTTTGTTGCACTAACACCATTATAAATATACCGTTTGAGCACTTAGAATACAAATGACTTAAAAACAACCTAGGGCCTATCTTGTAAGTACCCGGGGATGACTGATATTATAAAATGCCTATTAATTATACTCGGAGAGCTTAAGGGATTACTGGAGCAATCCGCCTTCAATTTTCTGAATACGTCTAATTTTTTGATTATTTTTTTTATCCACTTTCACAGGACTGTCATTGCTCAAAGACAACTTGACAGCACTAGACCAGTAGTTATTTACTAGCAGTGCAAATTTTTGAAAGAGACAAGGTGTAAGTGGATTTTGAATTTTTATTTTTACTACATGATCTGTATGTACGTAGTGCAGAAATATTCTGTTTATTCTTTATCTTTAAAATCCTAATCTAAGTAAATTAAAAGTTCTTGCATCTTTGCAGTGCCTTTTACCATGGCATTATATCTAATTACGGAGGAAATGACTGCACACTCCAGATTTATGCAAAGTATATTTACATTATGTGGCATTCTGTCCCATATTATCAAAGATATATATTTTGATATTGATATCCACGTATTGTCCAGCCTTTTCTAGACCTTAAGACAACCTGTCACCACCATTTTCACAATACAGCTAGTGAAAGAGAACCCTAACTTTAAGCTAAAAATTGGTATACTTTTTGTTTAAACCCATTGGCACTGAGGAGGATGGAAACTAATCTCTATGCCTTAGAATTCAAGACTTAACCCCCTCCCAACACGCGCTGAGCCCTTTTCATCGGTGAAATGTATCCAATGCATAAAAGGCACTGTTGTATATGTCCCGCAAAAAAACAAAGCTCTAAACCAGCTCTATTAACCAAAATTATTTATGTTTATGCCATAAAATGGCAATGCAAAAATTTTAGATGTTTTCCCCACGTAGGTTTTATTCTAAAAAAAAAAGTTAAACATAAGCAAAATATTGAATTTGATTGTTGTAATCATACGACTCCCACCAAAAAAAGGGAAATTTTCAGCACATAGGGCAAAATGATATCCCAACAAATACATATCACCCCCAAAAAAGCACTCAATGGCAACCTATAATGGAAGAAACAAATATTTATAGCTACAAAAGTGCATCATGAACCACTAAAACCCCCAAAAAATCTATAGTGGCAAAATGGCATCTGCGCCTGCTGTGAACCCATACAACAAGCAATGTCCAATGTGGGGTTCTCCAATTGGGAGGAATGACAGAACAAATTTAAGATGGGTTTTCTCTATGTTGTATAATAACTTGTACATTTAGGCTGAATGATGAATGAGTATACCACAAAATCGACCATTCTTAATTTAACTCACTTTGTGTTTAATCACATTGTGATAATATGTAGCTATACAGTTTGTGTTTTTATTTTTCTTGTGTTGTTTCATTCGTCCTGAGTCTAGGCTCCATTTGTTTTACAATTGGCCAGGAGGGAGCCTGCAGTTTGTCTCTAACACCCCAGGAGTTTGTTGATCAGAGGAGCATGGTTTCCTGAGTGGTGAATTGTCACCTTAGGCCAGAGTGGTTCAGGTAATGGGGGGGAAGTGAAAGAACAGCAGACTTGGTTTTCCTCCAAACTTAGACAATGGGAAGATCATACGTCCATAACGGTGCATAATTCATATATGGGTCCCGTTACACGACAGTTATGGGGTCTAGACAAACGCTTGTACGAGTTTCAAAGTCAAGTCATCACATAGAAGACTGGATGAATGTCTATGCCGTCCCGGGCCAAAGAATTTCTCTACTTCACTAGCAAGAGTTTTTTGTTTGTAAGTATCGTATGTGTATTGTTTTAATCTTTTCATTTTATCTGACCCTTATTCTTCGAGTGTACGGCATTTTTTATTTAATTAAGGGTTCCTTTAATAAGTCTCTGCTTGTAGCCTTAAAGATTGAGGTTTGAGTCAATTACATACCAGAGGTCATTGTTCACATAGTCTTGTAGTAGCGATTGACATGTTCTGTGTGAATTATCATTGTAACCTGTATCAGTAGTGAGTGCAAGTGTGCTTGAGTTATCATTCAGGTACATTTTCACTTGCGGTTGAGGTATGGCCTACGGCCTTCTTGCATAATAATTGTGGACTGGGTGCGCGATGTCGTGGAGTAAATTTAGTGCCACGGAACCATTTTGTGGAAGTGGGCGGAGCGTAAGTATAGGAATTGGATGCTGTTTTTTTTTTACATTATTGCTATTTAATTTGTTATTTTTTTTCGATAAGCCCTCAATTGGCATCCGACGTAACAAACCTATAGAAATTGTTAGGAGAACGCAGACTCTCGAGATCTACGTAGCGGTTTGGTAAACGTCAATGGACCCGCAAGTTAATTGGCAAGCTTCTTCTTCTCAGGCCCCACTCGATGCGTTTGTAGTTGATGGATGATGTGTGATTTGCGTCTGTGTCTCCTCTCATACCCAACATCTGGTAGGAAGAATCCAATCTATAAAATGCTACTGTATCTAATGTGTGTAATACACGGGGCGGTCCCCCCTACCTACAGAACCACCTGATTACATACTACCCCTTAGTTTACAACAGGACCTCTGGATTTTGGTAATTTCTGTAACTTTAGGTCCTAAGCTACAATAAACATCTTTAAAACAGTTATCAATGTGCGTATTAAGATTGTTTAGCCCGGTTCTTATGACACCCAACATTTTTTAAATACAATTGTCACGAGACCAAAAAATTTTTGACTGGGGTTACAATAATAAAGTATACAGTCCGACTTACCATACACGACTCAACTTTAGAAACAAAACCTACAGAACTTTATGAAACCTGGGACTGCCTGTATTATTGTTATGGGGATTGCTGATGAAGATGATTTTGAGGCTTGTTTCACAGCAACTTAACAAGATGTTTACAAACGGAAATACCCACAAAAATATTGGATCCTTCAGTGTTATGCTATGTTTAAATTCCCTTTTATATTGAATCTTTTGTACCAGAAGAATAAACCCCGACAGGACTATACTGTATTTACACCAAGAGTCTCAATGTGGGTAAATAGTTATACAAGAACAAAACAAAAAAAGGTTGTCGGACCCAACTTGCCTCATCAGTGGTAGTCTCTACTCTTCCCCCATTCAAGTGTCCATTTATACACCTCAGCAATGCTGTGGTTCAAGTCCCAGTTCACGCATGCATCAAGTTGGTTCTTTTAAGCACTTCTGATGCCCTATAGACTGTCATTTACAAGAGTTTACGCAATATTCCTACTGGCTGCTGTGCATTCACCGTTTGAAACATGTCTAACAGGTGACTGTGAAAACAAATAAAAATCAGCAGTTGACTATACTACAGCATAGTGGGACGTGAGCCTACTAACTCTATATGTCTTCTATTTATCACAATGATCATCCAAAAATAATTATTGGTTAGGAAATGATGTGTAAAGTCATTTTGGAATCTACCCAGCACAAACTGCATGATTGGTAGCGCCCCAGATGACGACACACAAATGGTGACCACATTGGAACTGAATCAACACCCAAACTTGTATTACAACACCTACCTTTGCATCTGTGTCGTACATTTGGATGGTTGTGCTGTACTATACGGTGTATAGAATTCTTGGAACAATTTCTTGTACCCTTGTTAAATATAAAATTGTATGACATATCTTTGAAGGGGGAGCAGCCATGGCCCAAGAGATCTAAGTCAATACCACTTATAAACAATGGCCACCTAAATCATACAACAGGCGGCCGGTGTTACATGGCCATTTTGGGGTCAGTAAATTATAATAACTGTTATATCTTGTTTCGAGCTAACATGCTTGCCAGTATAGGACCAAAGTCCCACAGTGATGCTGTACAACCGGATCCGCACAGTGCTCATTTTTTTTTAATACTGGCAACAAATATTTTACAGAGGGGACGCGGAAACTGGCCTAAAGCGTGTTCAAACTAGTGTTGAGGCTCCATAAAGTGCCTCGGGTCTTTTCACGATTCCAGAAAAAAATACAACAAAATAAATGCAGCAGGCTGTGTCTATTTTTGTCAGATAATGACAGTTAATCCTGACCCATTGCCATGTACATCGATGATCTATTGTGATGATTCGGGTGTCCTGTGATAACGGTATAAGGAGTTCCTAAGCAGACTACTTTGTCTGGATCTTTTGATAATACAAATTTACAATCGGCAGTATGGTTATTTTTTCTACAAAAATGTTCAGATCCTTCTCATCAAACCAACTTGGTGATAAATATCCACATTGTGTTACTCTAGTTTTACATATTACCCAGGAAATATAATTTTATTTCCCATCTCATCATACCAGGTGAATCTGGCTGCATGTCCTGCTGTTGCTAAACTATTGACGGTATCCTAAAAAACTTTCGTCTCTGAAAAAAGGGACCAGGGCAATGTAAGACCTCAGTTTTTAGCTGAAATCTAAACTAGTTCAGAGCATGGAAATATTAATAGTCGTATAACGGAGTTATTTCAGACTGTACAAAACTACTGTGATTAACTTCCGAGCTAGTAAAACAACTCTAATTGAGATGGTCTTCTACAGTTCTACTACCGGCCCTATTGTCAGTCGAGTTTCGGGCTTTGTTTTTCAATGTTTGTGTAAGAGCGTCATGTAAATAGAAGATTGTTTTTCTTGTTGCATTATTTTTGGTATAAATAAATGTAAAACACAACTGCCTGATGTGGTTTTTTGTCTTTCATAAGTAGGTTATAGAAGCATGGACTGCTGTGTTGCACATAACGCTGCAGGAAGAGTGTCTGGTGGCGACTCAGCCTATATTCCTGGTGCAGTGGCTGGCATTTCCATTGCAAGTGATTCACGGTCTCCTCATGGGTGCATCACTGCTCATTCAGAAGTAACGTTGTGCCAGAAATCCTGAATCTGCACCTCTGCCACTAACACAGGCAAACTGAACCCAAGCAGTTGGGTCTACCTAAATGTTATCTATGTCATATGTTCAATTACCAAAATAACTCAGTTAACAGGTAAAATAATTAAACAAAGTCATGGTTCCACCCCCCAAAAAAAACAGTGCTCCCACCGCAGCTATACAAGGAAAAATGAAACGACTTGAACTGATAACAATTGGACAGCGCTTGGTTCTGAAGGCCAAAAGTTGCCGAGTCTGATAAGGGCAAAATTGAATGAGTGCCAGCCAGATATGAATTTGGCAGAGGCTTTCCCCCCTCTCGCCCAAGCGAATCATACAGATAGCTGTTGGCCATATGATTGGCTTAGCTGTCTAAAATGCACTGCAAGTTCAAAGATCAGTTGACTACTACAGGTCTGAGTGAATTCCCAGAAATTGCAGATCAAGCCATTTTGGACTTCTACACGTACCTTTATTTTAGTTTTTTTCCTTCAATCCCCAAATCTTAGCATTGCCAAGGTCTATTCATAAACTTCATTGGTCCCTCGCTACAGTACAGAATCTTGAGAAGCATAATTCCACCACATGAATCCGATGAACTGTTAAATTGGAAAGAAAATGCCAGTCAAACACACGTGTAGTAGGGATGGATGAAACAATTTCCATCCAAAACATCCAATTCAGGATGGGTTCTCACAGGGGTGTACTCAGATTAGCTTGAGAAACATGCAAGTGTCTGCCCACGACCCCCGAGACAAGGCTGTATAGGGGAAAATACAAAGATTTAAGTACATAAATTGCCTGTTATTACTTCTTGTGAGACCACAACTTTTTATCTAAGAGTGACACTAACCATTTCCCTTCCATTGATGCAGCGCATAATCCTGGCTAGGGGGGCATTTTACAAGCTTAGCCTAGAAGGCCTCTATTAGATCCTACTATCTTGAGCTATATAACATCCCAGAACTGTAATATGCTCCCCCAGTTTATTTTCAAAGTGGGTGTCATCTCCAGTTTATAGGAGCTAGTACCATGATCCTAAAAAGTGAGAAGGGTATGTGCCCACACCCAAAAAAAAAAAAAGCAGCAGAAGCCCTGAGGAAAAGCTTTAATATGCAAACAGTTGGCATTGCAGGATAAAGCCTATTGCGCACAACTCTTGCTTCTGTAAATCTAGATTTGCTCTAGTAAATCCTTCAAGTGTATGGAGCAATTTGTCAGCCCAGATATATTGTGGGCAACGACTCATTGCTATTATCGTCATTTTCCCATCAAGGGATGTCATCAGTTATTGGGGGCAAAAATCAAAAATGGTAGAACACACAGAATGGGCCCAACATCTTCCATTACACCTCATCCCTATGTACTCTCCACCCGATCTTTTACAAAATTAAAATGTAAGATGTGAACGATTGCCAAGGATATAGTATAGTATAGTATCCTGTAAGTCTACAAACATGCATTCCTTCAAATGTCTGAACAGGGTGTGGGCGTATACTGTCCTGCCAAATAAAGCTAAATCATTTAAACAACCCTAGCTGTGTTTCTTGCAAAAGACAGATTTAGACAGATCAGTCGTTCGTAGCTTATCAGCTGTTTGGAAGTATGTGGACTGGGGAAATTGCCAGTAGTTGAAACCATGAGAACAAAAGTCACAAGTGGAAACTTTGACAAGCATGTCATGGGGGAAGGGAAGGTTTCAACCAGAAAAACCCTTGTTTGGGAAAGAAGTTTTTGTATTAACCTTTTTTTTTTCTTAAAGAATAATTGGTAAAAAAAAATTACTATGCTGCAACTTTTAATCTGGCCACTAGGCTTATACTAGTCTGGCTCCTGTTTTAAGTAGGGTTTATATGCAGCAGTCACCCCTTTAGAGAACACTTCTGTAGAAAACAAGAAAGCGCTGCCTTCCTGCTTCCCCTAGAAACATTCTACTACAATTCATCATGAGTCGGCTCAAAGACTATTGCTTCCATGAACGAACATATATGATGAATGCAAGATGGCAGTCCCAAATCATAGGCAAAAAAAAAAAAAATAGAAAAGAATTTTAGAAGCAAAACAAAAAACACCAGATACAGACAACAAAACGAAAGAGATATAATTAAAGGAAACATTTTTCCAAGTTTAAGTATCAGTTCCCTGGTTGGGAACTTCATTAATTCTCTTCCTAAAGGGGTTTTTTTCCAACAATCAAGTTGGGCCCTATCCAGAGTGCTCGGCAATCTCTGTCAGCTCCATAGAGATGAATGAGCAGAAAGGACATGGGTGGCCATCTGCTTCATTCATCTCCGGGAACGACGAGGGGTCTGACTGAGTACCTTTGACCTCATCACTGATACCCCCCACAAAGAGCAAGTTAGGCCCTATCCTGCGATAAGGCCTAACTGATATGTAAAACCACTTTTATGGAAACAATGAAAATAATGGAAGCCTAAAGAGCTTTTAAAATGTTCATTAATTTCAATGGCTTTTTGTAGCATCTATTCTGTTAGTGCTTGCAGCCGCCATGTTCCTTTCTCCTCCAAATTAGTAAGCCTATTTTTTAAACCGCTATTGTGTATTGGGATTTGACTTGTCGCAGATCAAGGCCATATGTTTTTGATAAATCCCAACACTACATGCGAAAATGTAGGATTATCTTTTCATAGTGTGATTAATAGATGCAAGATTAGATTAAGTTTATAATCCGCAGAATACATTTTAACATGTTTGTTTTTGTAATTACCAATCAATGATTAGTTCCCATTTCCTACATAATCAAAAACATTCAAATTCTACAATTCAAGGAACGTTGTCGACTTGCAAAGAACAATTTGCATCCAAATACTTCCTAACCTATAAAGAGAGGTAAGAAAGTGGGAATGTGACCCTGGTATACCAGCATGTTCCTATTCCTTAGCTCTGTAATACGGCAACAATATGGCATCATGGTACATTCAGGCACTTGTAACACAACTTTAGGTCAGAGCTTCGAGGTATTCAAGGCGTTTCTGTCCTTGTTGGAGCATTTGAAATGGTGTTGTGACACAGCATGATCTGTGCAAGTATAAAATAAAGCTTATACGAGTAGGATGAAAGCAAATACCCTGGGCTATTGCCAGCTTCCAGTTCTGTCTCTCAGGATAAAAGCCGATGATTTGGGTTGTTCTGGCGGGTGAAGATTCCTTTCTTGTTTCCCACAACACGAGTAATGGCTGCATTGGGAAAAGAATATGAATATTTACAAAAGTGTGATCATTAATAGTTTGTCAGTGTAAAACATAATCCCCTCATCCGAGAACAACTGGCATTTTTAGCTTGATTTTTCTTTTTTCACTCTCAGCCATCCAATAGCCATAACTTTTATGTGAACTTTTTTTTATCAATAGGACAGATTTTAAAACCCAAGGACGGAGCGTATGGGGGCTGGTGATTTGCAGTCATATCGCGGCCTCCATATAAGTTTCTTTGGCCTAGATAACATATATACCCGCAGACCCTGCACCCAATATAATGCCTGAAGGAAAAAATAAAGTTGCGACGTCCCCCCAGCAGGTGCTCTTCTATCCATCACGGCTCCGGCATCAGTTTCCGTGTCCCATGCATACATCCGAGGCATCATCGAATGCCTTAGACGGACTGGGACACGGAGTCGATGCCAGAGGCCACGATGTTATGGAAAGACTGGCCGGGCAGGGGGGAGGGGGGGCGAAGGGAGTAAACTTTTTTTTTTCCTTGAGTAATAATCCGAGGTTAGGGTTTTCAGAGCACTTTTTTTGTGCTGAAAAACTCAGTTTATACGGTAAATAATAATGGTATACAATACAAGTTGTTTGAACTGCAGCAATACCATATGTAATTTTTTTAAATACTGTGTCAAAGTAAGCCAACTTTTTGTAATTTTTAATATTACTTGTGTATATGTTTAAAATAATTTAACATCTTTACCATGAGGCTCCTTACGGGGCAATGGTTTGCAATTCATCCATAGGAGGTAAAGACAGATGACCTACTTTGTGTTGTCATGAAGTCCGCACAAGTCGCAAATGAATTTTCCCCAATAACACATTCTTTCGCTTTTCATCAATACAGAGTGGTAGTGTTTTAATACCATTGCTTGATATTCCTTCTGTGAACATTAATGGGGGGTCTGAATCCAAGTGTCATTTAGGTCATTACACACTTTTCAATATTGACCTTTGAAGGGAATCTGTCAGCAGTTTTGACCATACAAAAGCTTCAGATGGCGTTAAAGGGGTTTTTCCAACAAAAAGAGTTAGGTCTCATTGAAGCAACCCCACAGATCACAAGAACATGGGTCAATGTACCCCAGTTAGAGCCACCGTTTTGCTCCCCAAGATGACCAGAGGAGCCGGTCGAGCATGATCAGATGCACTGTTCATCTACGAAGCTGACGGAGATGCAGAGCGGCGCAGGGTACAAAAACCCGTTCGTGTTCTGTTGGTTTCCCCACTGAGACCCCCACCGATCAGCATAAGGCTTTTTTTCGTCGCTGCAGCTAGCAAATTTTTATAAGTGAAAATTCTCCATCTGTGCTTATTTCTATGATAGGTAGGGCCTAGCGTAGAAATAATCGCTGTTCAGGCCCCCGCCAAATAAATCAAGAGGCTAAAGCCCACAATGTCTTTGCACTGTACAAAATGTTCAAAATTTTTATGGATGGCAAGTCTGTGATTCTTATGTTTATAACTGAATTGTCATTCACAGTATGGAATTTTTTTTATTTTTTTTTTTAAAGACTAAACATACCTTGGTTTATATACTTGTGTGTCCTTTGTTATTCCTCTGGGTAATGTACAATACTGTTTGTAAGCCTAATACTTTGACTTGTTTTGAGGACACACTTTCCTACAACCTTCTGTTGTTCTATTATCTGTATATTTAGTTATTTGACCAACTAGTGGACCTTTTCTTGTGTATTCTTGTCTTTATAATGAATTTGTTTTAATTGATGTGAAGTTTATTTTTGCTTTCTATATTTTAGTTTTTTTCCCTTTTTTTGTGGTGATTTCTTTCAATCTAGTGGAAGTACATTGTGTCCTTACCCCCTTTATTTGTATCAGTGTTCACACTCTCTTAGTTGCAAAAGTTATAATACTAAACTTTTCTGTCATGGGAATAAACCTTCACATTTTTTACTTATGATATTATCAGCCTCTAGCTCACTCACCCACATTGTGCTGTGTGTGTGTGTGTGTCCAAGATGCCAGCTATGGTCTTATTGTCAGCAGGTGCTTGTGAATGAGTCACAGGGCAGGTACAACCCCTTCATTTTGCGATTGTAGATTTTATTCACGAGCTGGCAAACGCTACTAAAGGCAAAATACTTGAGGAATGATTCCAGGTCACCTGGGAGAATCTATGTTTTTTTGTGCTCAGAATGACGGTATCCCTTTAAGGGCTGGATGCACCCAATACTGGGGATCTGCCACATCTACCTAGAAATCAACAACTACTTACATTATGAAACCTGGTATAGTATCTGCTCCATATTCACTCTGTATGATAGGTTTCTCTGATTTGTTGTACCAGTTGTCAAACTGGTTATATAACTGGAGCTGAATAACTTCCAGATGACCGGCATCATATACCACGGAGAAGTAGCTATTGACACAGATACACTCCTACGTAGGGCCTAGACATATAGAAGTAAAGAACAGATCATAATTTGCCCTATAACACAGCAGGTTTAACAGCAAACATAATATTTGATATTTTGCGTCATTACTCAGTCATCTACTAGATTCCTGGTTAACAAGGTAGTAGACTAGGAGAGGCGGTACCATAGCAGGCTTTTGAATGGGGGCCCCCTTCCCACTTTACAAATATGTATATTTTTTAACTCACACATGAGCTTCAATCACAATACATGCAGTGCCATATACGGATGTACAGCATATATCTATTATAATACTCCTATTATTCTACATTATTACATACATACAGTCCAGAAATATCCTGGTGTACTTCATTATTGACCACTAGTGCTGCTGTTTCTATCAGTCTTATGTGTGGCCCTTTTGCTCCTCAGCACTGAGTATATACACATCACATATATAAACCACCATATAGAGCATATACACATCACAATATGTGTTATTTATAATTGTACATGTGCAGCATAATATGTATATATGGTGCCACATCCTCATTCTTTAGTTTGTCTGGTCAGATGATGAGCCCCCGACACTGCAGGAGCCATAGCAGCTGCTGTTCTGCTACCGCTGTCGTTTCATAAAATTTTATTTAGGTCCCAATTCAGTCTCTTGCTCATTACATTAGTTGTCTACATCTACTGCACTGTAATTAATAGTGATCCTGACAGCATTTTTGATAAATCTTATGTATATGGAGCAAACCTGTTTAGTAGTGCTCATGGCAACCAATCAAGCTTATATTTTATTTTCCCTTGAATCTGGTACTCTCTCTGGTGACTGGAGCAGCTGTAAAACTTGTAGTGGACTGTCTTATAGAGATATGAATACAAGAACTTAATGCTGGGTGTGTGCAAGCTTAATAGGGTTGTCCTGATTGCAATTCTGGAGCTAGGTTGTACTCACCACCTCCACAGGATAGGGCCTAACATGCTGATCAGTGCTGAGATCACGAAAACGAGGGGTCGTCGGATCCTATCTTTGCGATATGAGCAAGCTCAGCTCGTCATCCATAATAATTGAGGCACACGGTCATGTGCGCGCCTGACTCCATTAATCTATGGAGCGAACAGGGTCTGACGAGTTAATGTGGGACCCCATCTACCCCGATTGTTTTTGTAATCTGGGGTTGTTCAGCACGAGACCCCCACTGATCAGCATATTCCCTTATCTGCCCCAATTTTTGTAATCTGACATGTGTTGCTTATATGGTTATAATTATGAAACTCTTTTTTAAAGTGATTTTGAGACTGTTACATCACATTTTGTACTTAACATTCTCCGTTTTCAAAACTCGAAATTATACTTGTTTTCCAATTTATGTTTAACTCATTTGCGCTCCGCGATATATCGAATGCTGATCGGAGTGACTTAGTGCCTAATCTACCGTGTCATGACATATGCAAGTCAGGAGAGATCCCCCCACTCTTGAATGCCACCTTCTGTTGCACAGCACTATTACACAGCCCCCCCTCGTCAGTTTTTCCTTGCGTTATTTCCCACACCCCCCATTTTACTTTGGGCGCTAATGCCCCACTTTGTCCGTTTTCCCTTCCTCACCCCCCAACTGCACCTAAAGTGCATTGTATAGTAGTGTATGGTTGGCATCTGTGTGGTGGAGGTGGTATTAGTTGCACGCGTGTGATGAGTAGGTGAGCTCACGAAATTTGAGAACTTTGCTACTAAAACTATATATATCCAAAATTCGTAAAGAATTAGAAAAATTAAATTGGGATTATGGCATTAAAAGTATGACTTTTTAATATCAAAACGACCATCACAAAATTATACTACTATATAACTACAATGTGTCACGAGAAACAATCTAAATCAGTTGACAAGTTAAGTTTAAAAAGTTATTACGACAAGAAGAGACACTGGTCGATTTCAAATAAACGGGCTGTACATTGGGTTTCTTTTATATTTCAGGAGATTTCAGAAGTTACTTTTTGGGAAATCATTATATATGATGAAATATATTTAGCAACCCCTTATATCACCATTTCTATCTGTACCCCCATCAAACTATCGAAACAGCATGAAGATTGTTAACCTCTTTGAATCATAGTTGTCACGAACCCGACTCACCGAAGTTCACACCAAGGGATACCTACTCTATGGAGTACCAGAATTTAGCCTTACGCTCCGCCCACTTCCACAAAATGGCTTCCTGGCACTAATTTACTCCACGCATCTCGGACCCAGTCCACACCCACCACCCACATTTACTTATGCAAAGAAGGCCGAGCACCTCACCACACGCAGAAATGTACCCTGATGATAACTCAGCAACATGCACTCACTACTTATACATTTTACAATGATAATTCACACAGAACATGCAATCGCTTACTACACAGACTATGTGAACATGACCTCTGGTAAGTAATTGACTTCAAACTCATTCTTTAAGGCTACAAGCAGAGCTTATTAAAGGACCTTTTAATTTAATAAAAAATGCGTACACTCGAAGAAAATGGTCAGATAAAATGAAAAGATTAAAAACAAACCATACAATACTTACAAACAGTTCAGAAAAACAATCTTGCTAAGTGAATAGAACGAAATCTTTGGCCCGGGACATGAGCAATAAGCATCGATCCAGTCTTCTAGCGTAGAGTCCCCCAGACTGACACTACTATGTGGGCTGTTCACTATTAAAACCCAGGGGGGGGCAATTTTGACTTCAGCCCCTGGCTGTGATGTCACTGTGAGGGGAGTTTTACTATCCCCTCAGTAAGGTACTTTTTGGTCTGGGTTTTTAATAAAACCCCATAACATTTGTTGTAAGATGCAACAATTGTGGCAATTGCTTCCACCAAACGGGTACGTTTATTCCATTAAACCCCATTCTTAGCCTATATCAGGGGTGTTCTGCTGCTATTGGCTGCCTTTCCCTTGCATCTTGACCTTTGAAACTGGTACAAGCGTGTGTTCTTTGGTCTTGCCCTATTATGGACACTATGAATATTCCCATTGTCTAAGTTTTGGAGGGAAACAAAGTCTGCTGGTTCTTTCGCCCCCCCCCCCTCCCTGAACCACTCTGGCCTAAGGTGACAATTCTACCACTCAGGAAGACCATGCTCCTCTGATCAAACAGAGACTCCCTGGTCTGATTTTGTTGGTAATACATTCATTCAGCCCTAAAATGTACAAGTTTACAAAACATAAAAGAAAACCCATCTTAAAATTTGTTCTGCAATTTCTCCCAAGTATGGAGAACCCCACATGTGGACATTGCTTGTTGTATGGGTGCACAGCAAGGCGCAGATGCCATTTTTGCACTATATAATTTTGTGGTTTTTAGTTGGTTCTTGACGCACTTTTGTGAGCTATAAAATATTTGTTCTTCCATTATAGTTGCCATGTGAGTGTTTATTTTTTTTGCGGGATTTATTTTTGGTGGATATCATTTTGCCCTATTGCTGAAAATTTACCCTTTTTTGTTGGGAGTCAGTATGATTACAACAAAATCAAAAAAAGGAATTAGTCCTTACCGGTAATTCGATTTCCATAAGTCCACCATGACGGCCCCACTGGAGGTTGCTTCCCCTTCCTCTGTAGGGACAGGAAATTGACAGCATTAAATAGCCCCTCCCTCAACCTCCCACCAGTGTTTATCAAATAACTACACCAGTATAGGTTGCAACATAATTTTATTTAGTATGTTACATTTCACATACATAGGTAAAGATCCAGAAAAAGAAAACACTTTTATATACATGGGAGGGAAATATCAGGGCCGTCATGGTGGACTTATGGAAATCGAATTACCGGTAAGGACTAATTCCTTTTTTCCATTTCGTCCCCATGACGGCCCCACTGGAGACATACCAAATTTATGCCCAGTTAGGGAGGGACTACAGCTTGAAGCACTTTCCGGCCGAATGCCAGATCTTTGGAAGCCAAGACATTTAGCCTATAGTGCTTTGCAAATGTGACATTTGTACTCCATGTAGCGGCTTTGCAGATTTCTTCAATGGATGCACCTCCTCTCTCAGCCCAAGATGTAGACATGGCCCTAGTGGAATGGGTTTTGACGGAGAGAGGTAGTGGAACACCTTTAATTCTATAGCACTCTTTGATGGTATCCGTAATCCAACGTCCAATAGTGGCTTTTGAAGCTTTCTTGCCTTTATTTGGCACCAGGCCACACTCTGGATGCATGATGTCATGGTCCCCAGAAGACTCATAGCTGTCCTTACTGATACAGACTTCCTCTTCTCGAATTTCTTGATTTTCCCAAGAAGATTTTCCATCTTTTCCTGTGGAAGATAAGAGGTCTGCGTTAGAGAATTTAAAGATACTCCTAAAAATTCTTTTATGTGACTCGGAATTAAAGCTGATTTGTCTAAATTTATGATCCATCCCAGAGATTGTAAAACTTCTACTGTTGTATCCTTTTGGCTTTCTAGATGACTTACTGAATCTCCTATTAGTAGGAAGTCGTCTAAGTATGGAATCACGCAGATTTCTTCCGTTCGGAGATATTTTACTGCTTCCACCATGACCTTGGTAAAAACCCGGGGGGCTGAGGAGAGACCAAAGGGCAATGCAGTAAATTGAAAATGAAATTCTTCCCCAGAGGGAGATAATACAGCAAATCTTAAGTATTTTTGTGATTTCGTATGGATAGGCACGTGATAATAGGCATCCTTGAGATCCAAGGTACATAAATAGGCTTTGTAAGGTATCAAAGGCGTAGTAGATTTTATTGATTCCATTTTGAATTTGACATAGGTTACCCATTTGTTCAAATATTTCAAATTTGTGATCAATCTGAAAGTCCCATTTGGCTTTTTTATTAAAAACAAAAGGTGAGTAATGACCCGTACCTCTTTCTTCTGGATGGACTGGACAGATGACATTCAACTTTAACAGGTCGGAAACTTCCTTCCAAAGGTGACTCTATAAAATAGCCATCTTCAATTATAGAGAGTACCCACCTGTTGGATGTTATATTTTTCCAATGGGGGAGAAAATTTTTCAATCTTCCCCCAACTCTGGCGTCATTGTTTCTTCTCTTGTTTACTTGAGGCACCAAAAAGAAAGGATTTATTCTTTCCTCCTTTAGCTGTATTCCAGTACCCCTGTTTCCAGGTCTGCTTGTTCCTGAATCTTGGCTGTTCTTTAGTGGGGCGAAAGCTCCGAAAAAATTGCTTCTTGGGTTCTTGTTTGGCTTCCGGAAACCCTTTCTTTTTATCCGCTGCTTTAGCTAGGATTTCATCCGATTCTGGCCCAAACAAAAAATCACCCGAAAAAGGCAGGCTACATAGTTTGGCTTTTGAGCGCACGTCTCCAGACCATTGCCTCAACCAAAGGGCTCTTCTGGTTGCATTAGATAGTGCAGCTTCTCTTGCTGAAAACCGGATGGTTTCGGCTGAGGCATCTGCCAGAAAGGCTGCTGCTGATCTTAATAATGGAATGGAGTCTAGCATTTCTTCTCTGGCCGTGCCTTCTCTAAGATGATCCTCCAGCTGTCCTAGCCAAAAAAACAGAGTACGTGATACAGAGGTAGTAGTACTATTTGTTTTTAGAATTGCCATGGAAGTTTCCCAAGCTTTCTTGAGCAATCTGATTTACGATCCATGGCATCTTTTAGTTGGGTGGAATCTTCAAAAGGTAAATCGTTTTTTTTTACCACTTTGGCTATAGGGATGTCAACTTTAGGCACACTATCCCAGATTTTTGTTTCTTCTGGATCGAATAACATACGGTTTTTAAACTCCTTAGGAATTGTTATACGCTTCTCCGGTTCCTTCCATTCATCCTGGATAAGATCCTTCAAGCTTTCAACAACAGGAAAAACTCTAACTTTCCTTCTTCTTAATCCACCAAACAATTCATCTACTACAGACCTCTCTTCTATGGTGTCTTCAATATTCAAGGTATCCCTTAATGCTTTAATCAGTCCATCCAAATCCTCATTAGGAAATAAATATTTGGGGTCATTTGGTATCGATTGCTGTGTCACCATGTCCTGTTCTTCCATGTCTAGCTCATAAGAACAAGAGTGCTGCTCGTCATCTGAATCCAGACATACAGGGTTCTGCCTGACTTTTTTATGCGGTGGGCTCTTTGATGCCCTAATCTCTTCACGCATAACAACACGCAATTCATCCATAAACGATGATTTTTCCTCTTTTAACACTTTATCCAAACAATCTTTACATAAACTTTTCTTATATGCAATATCCAATTTTGTGTTACAAATGTGGCAACGTTTGGATGGTGCCTTCTTAGGTTTTTCTTTATCACAAACTTTAGATTTTTCTTTTTCTTTTACAGGGATATCCTTCTCCTGTTGTTAGAAAAAGAAAAAGGAGTATTGCTTATTAGAAGCCGACTCCACACAGCATATAGTGCCAAAACCTATTGGCGTTCAGCTAATGTCCTACTTACAGAGCCCAGGGTTAAGGAACAGAATTCAGCCTCTTCCATGCTGGGATATTCACTGCTCCACATAGACCTCAGCAGACTTGCAGACTTGGTGGGAACTTCTCCTCACTTACCTTCCGGCGTCTGACGTCATCTTTAAGGGCCTGTCTCCTAGGCCGAGACGCTGAGGTCTCTGACGTCACTTCCGGTTTTTGCTCCGTAACCCGGAAGTGACCGAGCGCTTAAAAATGCGCTATGTGCCGGCTGCCGCGGACCCCCGGGAGGGCCGTAAAAGCTGCCGGCACTGCCCGCTGCCTCCTGCACACCGCAGGAGATCCAAATGGCAATCCGGGACCTGGAGACCCCAAGTAGGACTCACGAGGAGGCCGGACGAGGGAAGCCCCGGGGAAACAAGCACCCACGAGAGGTACGAGATTCCACCCCCCCCCCCCCCCCCCCCCCACTGCCCGCTGCCACCTGCATGCCGCAGGAGACCCAAATGGCAATCCGGGAACTGGAAACCCCAAGTAGGACTCACGAGGAGGCCGGACTAGGGAAGCCCCGGGGAAACAAGCACCCACGAGAGGTACGAGATTCAACCTCCCCCTCCCCCCCTGGAGAAGAGAGAGGTTTTTACTCTCAACCTTTCCCTGTAGAGACAGGAAAAACACTGGTGGGAGGTTGAGGGAGGAGCTATTCAATGCTCTCAATTTCGTGTCCCTACAGAGGAAGGGGAAGCAACCTCCAGTGGGGCCGTCATGGGGACGAAATGGAAATTCTATATTTTTGCTTATGTTTGAAATTTTTTTAGAATAAAACCTACTGTGGGGAATACATCTAAAATTTTTGCATTGCCATTTATGGCAAATTTTTGGTCTATAGAGCTGGTTTATAGCTTGGTTTTTTTGCGGGACATGTACTTTACAACAGTGCCATTTATGCATTGATACATTTTCACCGATGAAGAGGGCTCAGCCCGCAATTCCTCTCCATACACCCGACGCATGCCATAGTACGGCACGTGTCGGGAAGGGGTTAAGTCTTGAACTGATAAAGTACATAGATAATGTAGTTGCCAATACTCCCTCAAGTGGCCAATGGTGGTATAAACAAAAATATAGCCTAATTTTTAGCTAAAAGTTAAAAGGGTTCTATGGAAATCTTTCACTAGCTGTATTGTGAAAAATGTGGTGACAGGTTCTCTTTAAGGTCTAGAAAAGGCTAAGCATGACGTGGATATCTATTTTGGCTTATCTATTTTGGGTATTTACAACCCTCAATATCAAAAATATATTATCTTTGATAATATGGAACATAATGCCACATAATGTCAATATACTTTGCATAAAGTCTGGGAGTGTGCAGTCATTTCCCCTGTAGGATATAAAGGCCATGGTAACAGGACACTCAAAAGATGCAAGAACTTTTAGATTACTTAGAATTTTAAAGATACAGAATATAAACAGAATTAATCTTGCACTACGTACATACAGAGTCATGTAGTAAAAATAAAAATTAAAAATCCCACTTACACCTTGGTCTCTTTCAAAATTTGCATTGCTAACATAAGTTACTGGTCTAGTGCTGTCAAGTTGTCTAGTATGAGCGATGACAGTCCTGTGAAAGTGGATAAAAAAAATAATCAAAAAATTAGACGTATTACGGGTTACGTACAAGATAGGGCCCAGAGGTTTGTTCTTAAGTTGAATTTGTATGTAAGTCGAAACTGTGTATTTTATAATTGTAGATCCAGACAAAAAATTTTTTTGCCCCAGTGACAATTGGAGTTTAAACATTTTTTGCTGTAATGGGACCAAGGATTATATGTCTGTAACTATGGGTTGTCTGTAAGTCGGGTGTGTTGTTATGTAGGGGACTGCCTGTAGTGATAGATTTTTACTTACATAGCTCTCACTAAAAGCTAAATGGTAAGTATAAAGGGATGTAGTATTTGCAGAATAAAGCTACATTCACATTGCGTTTTTGGACAAGTTTAGCCTGAATACTAGGAAAGCTTCCTGTGTATACACTGAGTGTGTCTCTTGACTTATACTGGCAGACAGGGCCATCTTTTTTGACTCCATATGGTCAGTATTTGTTACATATGGCAGTAAACACAGGATTAAATAGTGTAGCAGACTGCTCTTTTTCTCCCTGCTGGAAAAGGCAGTAGGTGCTCGGCAAAGGCTATGATAGATAGATACCACTAGACCCGG
The DNA here is from genome assembly GCA_019512145.1 of Engystomops pustulosus. Taxonomy (NCBI): domain Eukaryota; kingdom Metazoa; phylum Chordata; class Amphibia; order Anura; family Leptodactylidae; genus Engystomops; species Engystomops pustulosus. The sequence goes on along the minus strand of CM033642.1, from coordinate 116,132,347 downwards.
CCTCCACTACGTATATGCTGTGGACGTTTCCCAAGTGATCCCGAGAATCCTTCTCCTGCTTTCAGGACTTGAGAACGTATCCAACTGTATCCTCATACAGTGGGATACATATCCTTACAACTGAGGGTTAAAACACCATGTGAATGTAGCCTACACAACATAAAATTACTTGCTATGAGATCTTTCTATTTATTTTTTGGATTGTTGGACAAAAATGACTTTTTCTTCAAAACTGCTTTTTTTTTAAAAATGGCATAAATCCCCGAAAAAATACTTATATTTATGTATTTGGTATAAAAGGTTTTGTTACCGAAAAAATACTTATATTTATGTATTTGGTATAAAAGGTTTTGTTACATACTTTTTCATAATATATTATTGCTAAACTTAGTTTTGCAGACACAGGACTGCCACTCTGTAGAATGTTAGCTTCATCTCTAACTGTATACGTACTAAAAGGTTTTATTTAACCCCGCGACAGTAAGAGGTTATCCACTTACTTAAAATAATATCCTGCCTCAGGAAGCTCTGAGGCTGGTTCATTGGCAACTGACCACATCACCACTGAAGGCCGGTTTTTATCTCTTCGCACCAATTCTTCCATGACAACTAAATGGTGTTGCAGAGACTTGTTTCCAAAATTCCTTCTAACAGAGAACACACACAAAAGATAAATGAGGCAAAGATAATTTTTAAAACTGACAGTAAAGACATTAAATTAAATCTTACAATTGAATGCTCTCAAAGTTCTGTTACACCTGTATGCTTTTACATGCATCGTAGAATAGATAGTACACAAAGTACCTATAGCATGTACAGAATAGGTTCTATTGGTTTGTTCTTAAGTTGAATTTGTATGTAAGTCGGAACTGTATACTTCATAACTGTAACCCCAATCAAAATTTTTTTGGTCTCTGTGACAATTGGATTTCAAAAATGTTGGATTATCATAGGAACCAGGATTAACAATAAATCTTAATTGCAGACACCTTTACTAACTGTTATAGTTGTTTATTTAGCCTAGGACTAAAGCACAATAAGTTACCAATTACCAGAGGTCCGTTTGTAACTAGGGGTCGTCTGTAAGTCGGATCATCTTAAGTACGGGACCACCTGTACACAATTTCATTGTATTCAACCATAAGGTAGCCACTGTTATGTGAAGGGTTCTTATTTTAAAAAGTATAATTTAAAAAGTAACTAAAAAAACAATCTGTTGTCATTTTTCACATTAAACGCTTTTACTTTAACCCTTCAAGGAAATCTAGCTTCAAAATAGATAAAACAGCGTCACTCACTTATAGTCAATTGTAGTAGATAAACCAGCATCACTCAATGATTCAGGGTTTGCTGTTTAATGATTTAATGTTTTTTATTTACAGCCTTAGGGTACATTCACACGCGGTATGCCCGCCGTGTGCTGGAGGTGAGGAGGAGGTGACCCCTCCTCCCTCCATAGGAAATAGCGACGCACGGCCACACATCCGCCGAAAAATAGAGCTTGCTCTATCTTTTTGCGGTGTGCGGCCCTGATCGGTGCCGCACATGTGTAGCACCGGATCCCCGCCGTGCCGCTATTGCCGTCTATGGGGACGTACAGACAGCTGCAAATTTGCGGCCGCATGTACGGCCCCGCAGACGGCAGTGTGAATGAGCCCTTATAAAGATCCAGTTCTTGTCTATTTATTTAACTGTACTGGTTCTGTAGATCACAGATACAAAAGTCGGTGACCAAAAAAGGATCACTAATCCTATAATAGTCCATTACTAATGACAAGAATATTTATTCTACGCTTCCACCCACTTGTTGGCAAATTCCAATACCACTCCTGGAACAACTGGTCTATTCTCCACTAACCTGTTCTCGTAGCTAACATCCTCCATGACCTACAATCTGTTTTTTGTACTATGCACTCCACTGAAACTGCTCTAAAATCTCCAATGATCTCTTCACAGCTAAATACAAAGGTGACTATTTTCTCCACATTCTTCTGGATCTCTCGCCAGCATTTTATACTGGGACCACCAACTTCTCCTCATGATGCTTTGCTCTATTTGCCTGAAGAACACTGTACTCTCTTGATTTTCTCCCTCTCTCTCTCTTTCCGCACTTTCAGTCTCCTTTTCTGGATCTTTCTCTTAACTTCCACTCGCTGTCCCCTTCTCTTCTCCCTCTACACTGTCCCCATTGGACAAACCATGAGCAGATTTGGCTTCCAGTATCATCTTTATGCTGACGATACCCAGCTGTATACTTCTGCACGTAACATCACCCCTGCCTTACTCCAGAACACTAGTGAATGTCTTTCTGCTGTCTCTAACATCATGTCCTCTCTTTTCTTGAAATGAAATCCTTCTAAGACTGAACTTCTTGTTTTTCCACCGTCTACTAACCAACCCAACCATGACGGTCTGTGGGATCACTATAGCACCGAGGCAGCAGGCCCTCTGTCTTGGGTTGTGCAGGACTCTGACCTCTCCTTTACACTGCGTATTCAATCTCTTGCTAGGTCTTGCTGCATGCATCTCAGAAACATCTCCAGAATCTGCCAATTTCTCACAATTGAAACCTCTATAATTTTGGTCTTTCAGACCAAACACAACACGGAAGCCTCCAGTCTGTGCCAATGACTGCACTGGCTGCCCGTCTCAACCCTCATCCCCAAAGCTCTAATGCACCTCCCTAACTCATTTCAGTCTATTGCCCAATCCGTGCTCTTCGATCTTCCAGTAATGTTAGATTAATCTCCACCTCTCATGCACTTCTCCACAACTTCTCCGGAGCTGCACCAATTCTCTGGAATGAGCTTCCTCAGACTATCTGACTAATACCGAACCTCCAAAGTTTCAAACGTGCTCTTAAAACCTCTTTAGGCAGGCCTATCACACTCGCTAACCACATGAAAAGGTCAGCTCTCTTTACTAACCCATCCTGTGCCCTCTTCCTGTTTGTTATCTGGCAAACACCGGATAGATACCAAGCTCCAGGATTCTCTGCAATCACATTTACCTTTGTATATAAGATGGTGGCCAATGGTTGGTTCAAGCATCATTTTTATTTATTAAATGATTTTATTCTGTTCCCTTAAAAAGATGTTTGCTACAGGTACAACGTGGAAGAAGTCTATAGACCGTCCTGCAGAAAAACAGTAGATAAATAAATACAAAAATTGGTTTCTTACGGGTCTTTTATTCCTACTCCCGGGCATTCATCGATGACCACAATACCATATTTATCACACAGGTCCATGATCTCTTCAGCATAAGGATAATGACTAGTGCGAAATGAGTTTGCACCCAGCCACTTTAACAGGTTAAAATCCTTCACAATCATGGACCAGTCCAGCCCTTTTCCTCTTATCTGTTGAATGACAAGGCAAATATTACAAGGCATAAGTAAGCAATTTGGACCTCAGGATTTCAGGTATAATGAATTTGCTGCTCCAACCAACATAACATTAGCAAATATGAAATCCATGATTGTAGTAGATAAACCAGCGTCACTCACAGTGACGTTTAATGATTTAATGTTTTTTATTTATGGCCTGATAAAGATCCAGTTCTTGTCTATTTCTTTAACTGTACTGGTTCTGTAGATCACAGATACAAAAGTCGGTGACCAAAAAAGTATCACTAATCCTATAATAGTCTATTAATAGTGACAATAATATTTATTCTACGCTTCCACCCACTTGTTGGCAAATTCCAATACAACTCCTGGAACAACTGGTCTATTCTCCACTAACCTGTTCTCTCAGCTAACATCCTCCATGACCTACAATCTGGTTTAAGTACTACGCACTCCACTGAAACTGCTCTAAAATCTCCAATGATCTCTTCACAGCTAAATACAAAGGTGACTATTTTCTCCACATTCTTCTGGATCTCTCGCCAGCATTTGATACTACGGACCACCAACTTCTCCTCATGATGCTTCGCTCTATTTGCCTGAAGGACACTGCACTCTCTTGATTTTCTCCCTCTCTCTCTTACTGCACTTTCAGTGTCTCCTTTTCTAGAGCTTTCTCTTGTTATCTTCCACTCGCTGTCCCCTTCTCTTCTCCCTCTATACTGTCCCCATTGGACAAACCATGAGCAGATTTGGTTTCCAGTATCATCTTTATGCTGACGATACCTAGCTGTATACTTTTGCATGTAATGTCACCCCTGCCTTACTTCAGAACACTAGTGATTATCTGGCTGTTGTCTCTAACATCATGTCCTCTCTTCTTGAAATTAAATCCTTCTAAGACTGAACTTGTCTTTCCACCGTCTACTAACCGACCCAACCATGACGGTCTGTGGGATCACTATAGCACCGAGGCAGCAGGCCCTCTGTCTCGGGGTTGTGCTGGACTCTGACCTCTCCTTTGCACTGCTTATCCAATCCCTTGCTAGGTCTTGCTGCATACATCTCAGAAACATCTCCAGAATCTGCCAATTTCTCACAATTGAAACCTCTAAAATTTTGTCTTTCAAACCAAACACTACACGGAAGCCTCCAGTCTGTGCCAATCGCTGCACTGGCTGCCCGTCTCAACCCTCATCCCCAAAGCTCTAATGCACCTCCCCAACTCATTTGTCTATTGCCCAATCCGTGCTCTTCGATCTGCCAGTAATGTAAGATTAATCTCCACCTCTCATGCACGTCTCCACAACTTCTCCCGAGCTGCACCAATTCTCTGGAATGACCTTCCTCAGACTATCAGACTAATACCGAGCCTCCAAAGTTTCAAACGTGCTCTTAAAACCTCTTTAGGCAGGCCTATCACACTCGCTAACCACATGAAAAGGTCAGCTCTCTTTACTAACCCATCCTGTGCCCTCTTCCTGTCTGTTATCTGGCAAACACCAGATAGATACCAAGCTCCAGGATTCTCTGCAATCACATTTACCTTTGTATATAAGATGGTGGCTAATAGCTTATTCGAGCATAATTTTTATTTATTAAATTATTTTATGGCTGAACCATTATAAAAGCTCTAATACCTATTGTATGACCCTTTCATATTCTGAGACTGCCCCCTATGATTTGTAAAGTACTACAGAATATGATGGCGCTATATAAAGATTATATTATTATTATACTATTTTACTTATTATACTAATTAAACTATGCTGCATACGCCTACTGAAAATATCTTTGCTACAGGTACAAAGTGGAAGAAGTCTGTACACCGTCCTGCAGGAAAACAGTAGATAAATCAATACAAAAATTGGTTTCTTACGGGTCTCTTATTCCTACTCCCGGGCATTCATCGATGACCACAATACCATATTTATCACACAGGTCCATGATCTCCTCAGCATATGGATAATGGCTAGTGCGAAATGAGTTTGCACCCAGCCACTTTAACAGGTTAAAATCCTTCACAATCATAGTCCAGTCCAGCCCTTTTCCTCTTATCTGTTGAAAGCAAATGACAAGGCAAATATTACAAGGCATACATAAGCAATTTGGACCTCAGGATTTCAGGTATAACAAATTTGCTGCTCCAACCAACATAACATTAGCAAATATGAAATCCATGGTTGCATCTGTTCAATAAGCCCTACAGAACTCAGCCCTTTTTCTTTTTTTGCATTGTTTTTACTTCCTTAATCCAGAGTGATAAATTTTTATTTTTTACTACGAGATGTGGGAGGCGCTGATATTGGGGCAAATTGTCTTTTAGTGGCACCTTTAATTTCCAGGAAAGCGCAACCATTTGCAGCGTATCGTGGGCTCTGTTTAGGGCTTTTATTCTGCACTCCAAAATGACACTGTTCCTTTTTTCTCCTTGGGTCGATACGATAGGGATCCACTTCGATTTATTAGGTTTAACGATTTTAAATTTTACAATTCTTTGCAAAATTTGATATTTGCCATTTCATGAGAATTTCTGAGGCATAAACTTTTACATACAGTCAATGTTCTGGACTCGAAGACGCACTTTTTCGCAGAAAATATCTGTGATAAACAAGTCTCTGCTTCTCTAGCTCATGAGGTCAGGAGGAGGGTGCAGATACAGTGGCGTTTTTTCGGCCGTTCTTGGGCCGTTTTTAGTTAGCGGTTTCAGCTCGTTACCACCGTTCTCTTCCTTCAAATGGTCAAAAACGCAGCGTTTCGAAAGTTGTGAAAACGTCAGAAAATAAAAACGGCCAAAAACGCTAAAAAGCCACGTTGGTCTTCACCCTGAAGGCGACGGGTGTGCTGGATATAGAGCTGCCATCGACTGCCAGAGAGGAGAGGTCGGAATTTACCTTCCCGAAGACATGGTACGGACTGTGGGATTCAGAAGATGTGATGATCACCTGGATTTCTTATCACCACAGGTATTCATATGCCGTGCTGCCTGGGACAGGGTAGAGAGAGGGGAATGGGAAGTATGTGTGGTGTCTAGGGGAGCTTGTGGGTGGTTATGGTTGAGCGGTGTGGGGTTGAGAGTTGAGTGTGGGTGTGGGTGTGATCGGGAGAGGGGTGTTGTAGGTATAGGTGAGCTGTGTGTGATATTGATGTATATGGTGTAGCGGGTGTGTGTAGGTGAGCGAGAGAACTATGTTTTTGTGCTCAGAATGACGGTTACCTTAAGGGCGGATGCAACCACATATTCTCGGGATCTGCCACATCTACCATAAGAATCACAAAACTACTTACATTATGGAAACTGGGGTTTTAGTATCTGCTCCATATCACCTCTGTATGAAGCGTTTCTCGTATTGTGTTGTACCAGTTGTCAAACTGGTTATATCTGGAGCTGAATAACTTCAGATGACGGCATAATGATACCAGGCGAAGTAGTATTGACACAATCACATACGTTGTTGGGCTAGACATATAGAAGTAAAGAACAGATCATACTTTTGCCTATGAACAGCAGGTTTCATACAGCAAAAAATAATATTGATATTTGCGTCATACTCGGTCATCTAAGATTCTGGTTAACGAGGTTACTAGGAGAGGCAGGGTACCATAGCGGCTTTGAATGGGGGGCCCACTTCCACTTTACAAATAGTATATTTTTAACTCACACATGGAGCTTCAATCACATACATGCAGTGCCATATACAGAAACCTTGAACCCTCCCCCCCCCCCCCCTACAGTTTACTATATATATATAGTATATATCATCTATATACATACATTACTATACTACATACATACAGTGCAAGAATCTGTGTGCTTCTATATGACAACGTGGCTGCTGTTCGTATCAGTCTTATTGTTGACTGCCTTGTACCTCAGCATGGAGGTATATACACATTACATACTATAAAAAACCATAAGAGCATTACAAATCACAATATGTATATATATAAGTGTACAATGTGAGCATGATATGTATTAGGTGTGCCATCCTCATTCTGTTAGTTGTTGGTCAGATGATGAGCCCGGACATCGGCAGACGCCTAGCAGCTGCTTATGCTGCTACGCTGCTGTCGTTCAATTAAAAATAAAAACTTATTTAGTCCCCCATATCGTCTCTTGCTCGCTACATTATGTTCTACATCTCGCACTGTAATTAATAGTGACCGATCAGACATTTTGATAAATCTATGTATATGACGAGCAAAACCTGTTATGTGCCATGGCAACCAATCAGAGCTTATATTTATTTCCCTGAATTGTACTCTCTCTGGGGACTGAGCCGCTGCTAGAAAACTTGTAGTAAGCTGTCTTAAGAAGATGAAACAAAGAACTTAATGGCTGGGTGTGTGCAGAAGCTTAAGGGTCTAGTCGCATTGCAATTATGGGAGACTAGGTTGTACACCCTCCTCCACAGGATAGTGCCTCACTACATGATTCAGTGGGATCAGTGCTGAGACACGAAAACGAGGGCAGTCGACTACCTTTCAGATAATGCGCCGCAGCAATTCGTCAAATCCATAGAGGAATAATGAGCGGTCATGTCGCGAACGCATTAATCTGATGGAGCGACCAAGGGTTTGACGGAGTATATGGGACCCAATCTTCACCCGAAGTTTTTGTAATCTGGGGTGGGTTACAAGCAACAGAGGACCACCCGCAATTTGATCGAGCACATGGCCTTATCTGACACATTTTTGTAATCTGATCGTGTTGTTATAGGGTTATAACTATTTGACATACTTTTAAAGTGACTTTTGAGACTGTACATCACATTTTGTACTTAGACATTCGCCGTTTTCAAAACATTCGAAATTATCTGTGTTTCCCCCATTGATAGTTTTAACTCATTTGCCCGCGTCCCGATACAGGCTGAGCGGCAAGTGACAGTCCGACATTATCTCCGTGTCATGACATATGCAAGTCAGGAGAGATCCCCCACCTCTGAATGCCACCATTCTGTTGCACAATCCACATATTACCACAGCCCCCCATCGTCAGTTTCTTCTTGAGTTATTCCCGAACCACCCATTTTACTTAGCGCTATAGCCCCACTTCGTCCGTTTCATCCCCCCCAACTGCCACCTAAAAGGCATGCTGATACGTTGAGGCTCGGGTGGATCTGTGTGTGGAGGTGGGATTAAGGCACGCCGTGTGGGGAGGATGTAGCAGCGTGCACGAAATTTGAGAATTGCTACTAAAACTATATACCTTTCTAAAATTCGTAAAAATGAACAAACGTTAACAAAAAATATGGAAATGAGCAAAAGTATGAACTTTTTAGCAGAATAAAACATCAGCAAATTCTACTACTAGTATAAACGACAAATGTGTCACGAGAACACATCTCAAAATCCAGTGGACAAGGTTAATTGTTAAAAGTTAGTACGACAAGAAGAAGACACTGGTCAGATTTCAAAATATAAACGGGCTGAACATTGGGTTTCTATATTCAAGGAGATTTCAGAAGTGACTTTTTTGGAGAATCCTTTATATGAAATATTATAGTAACAACGCCCCTATATTCACCAATTTGCTATCTTAACCCCATCAAAACTATCGGAAACGCAGGATATGAAGATTGGAACCCTTGAGATCATAGTTGTCACGAACCGACTCACCGAAGTTCAACAAGGTGGATACATACTCTATGCGCGTACCAGGAATTTAAGAACTTAAGCTACGCCACTTCAACAAATGGAATTCCGGCACTAACATTTACTCCACGCAATCTCGGCACCCAGTCCACAAGTACTTAGCAAGAAGGCCGTAGGGACCTCAACGCACAGAAAATGTACCTGATGATAACTCAGCACATGCACTCACTACTTATACAATTTTACAATGATAAATTCACAGAATGCAATCGCTTACCCTACACAGATATGTGAACAATGACCTATGATGGAATGTAATTGACTTCAGAAAAATCAGATTCTTTAAGGCTACAAAGCAGAGACTATAAGGAAACTAATTTAAATAAAAAATGCCGTACACTCGAAGAAAAAATTGTCAGATAAAATGAAAAAGCTTAACAACAATAAATACGATATTTACAAACAAAAAAACTATTGCGGTAGTGATAATAGGACGAAAAATTCTTTGCCCGAGGACAGGCATAGACATTCATCAGTCTTCTAGTGTGATGACTTTGACCTTGAAACTCGCGTACAAGCGTGTGTCTGACCCCATAACTTCCTGTGTAATGGGCGACCATAATTAGAATTATGCACCAGTTATGGACAGCTATGATATTTCCCATTGTATAAGTTTGAGGGAAAACCAAAGTAGCTGGTTTATTTAACCTTTTTTCACCAATTCCTGAACCACTCTGGCCTAAGTGACAATTCTACCACTCAGAGAAGAACCATGTCCTTGATCAAACAGAGACTTCATTGGGTGTTAGAGACAAACTGCCAGGCTCCTCTTCCTGGCAGATTGTAAAACAAAGGAGCCTAAGATCAGGACAGGAATGAAACAACACAAACAGAAAAATAACAAACAAACAAACTGTAGATACTATAGTTCCAAAGTGATAAAACAAAATGGAGTAAATTAGAATGGTCATGATTTTGTGTGGTATACTACATTAATTAGCCTAAAATGTACAAGTTCTATACAACATACGAGAAAACCCATTAAATTTGTTTTCTGCAATTTCTCCAAGTATGGAGACCCCAACATGTGGACATTGAATTGTTGTATGGGTTCACAGCAGGCGCAGACGCCATTTTTGCACTATAGAATTTGGGGGTTTTAGTTGGTATGATAGCACTTTTGTGAGCTATAAATATTGTTCTTCCATTCTAGTTGCCCGTGAGGCTTTTTTTGGGGGGTGATATCCGTATTTTTGGTGGATATCATTTTGCCCTATTGATGAAAATTACCCTTTTGTCTGGGAGTCAGTATGATTACAACAAAATCAAAAATTCAATATTTTTGCTTCTGTTTACATTTTTTTTTTAGAATAAAAACCTACTGTGAGGAAAACATTAAAATTTTTGGATGCCATTTATGGCATAAACATTAAATAATTTTTGGTCTATAGAGCGGGTTTAGAGCTTTTTTTGCGGGACATAACAACAGTGCAGTTGATGCATTGATACATTTTCACCGCTGAAGAGGGCTCAGCGCATGTGGGAGGGGGTTAAGTCTGGAATTCATAAGGAATAGAGAATGTAGTTGCCAATACTCCCTAAGTAGCAATGGTGGTATAAACAAAAAATATACCTAATTTAGCTTAAATTAAAAGGGTTCTGTCACTAGCGGATTGTGAAAAAGTGGTGACAGTTGTCGTAAGGTCTAGGAAAAAGGCTGGCATTGACGTGGATATAATACTCAAAAATCTATTATCTTTGATAATAGGGACATGATGCCACATAATGTAAATATAATTTGCATAAAATCTGGGAGTGTGCAGTCATTTCCCCTGTAGATATAAATGCCATGGTAAAAGGTCATGAACGATGCAAGAACTTTTAGATTACTAGTAGGAATTTTAAAGATAAGATATAAACAGAATAATTCTTGCACTACGTACCTCAGCGTCAGTAGGAAAATAAAAAAATTCAAAATCCAACTTACACCTTGGTCTCTTTCAAAAATTTGCACTGCCTGCATAAGTAACTGGTTAGTTGCTGTCAAGTTGTCTAGTATGAGAAATGAAGTCCTGTGAAAGTGGATATTTTAAAAAAAAATAATCAAAAAATTAGACGATTCAGAAAAAAGAAGCGATTGCTCCGAGTAGAGCACTGAGAGCACGAGTAGATTAATAAGATTCTTTATAATAGACAGGCAGGTCCAGCGGTTACTACAAGATAGGGCCGAGGTTTGTTTTTAAGTTGAATTTGTATGACAAGTCGAAACGGTAGATTTTATTAATGTAGTTGCCAGGACAAAAATTTTTTTGCCCCAGTGCATTGGAGTTTAACAGTTTTGCTGAATGGGACCAAGGATATATAAGAAAGCTTCATACAGACACCTACTTGCTGATAGTGCAGTCTAGGGACAAAGTAAAGAATCCAGAGAGCTTCACCAGAGGTCAGAGGGGTCTGTCTGCAATATGGTTGTCTGTGAGTCGGGTGTCGTTTAAGTAAGGGACCCCTGTAGTGATAGATTTTTACTTACATGGCTCTCACTAAAAAGTAAATGGTAAGTATAAAGGGATGTGGATTTGCAGAATAAGCTACATTCACATTGAGTTTGGGACATTGTTTAGCGCTGAATGCTAGGAGTGGGTCCATAGACTTTACTGGCAGACAGGGCCATCTTTTTTGACTCATCTGGTCAGTATTTGTTAAATATGGCAAGTAAACACAGGATTAAAAGGACACCTGTCATCAGGTCCGCCACTGTACTGTCACCTCTACCGTTGCGAGCAGCTCACAAGGATCCATCCCAGCCTTTATCTAGTTATTCATACATATTCTGTAAAATCATCTATTTTTTATCATGTAAATGAGGCTGGTACATGGTCAGAGGCAGTGATGTCACCCTGTACCCCTCCCCTCTCCTCCCATGTCATGTCGTGTGTAATGTATAGTAAAGCATGGCTAGTGTGATGCTGCTACTGCTGACATGCTGCATCTCCTAAATACACAAGACATCAGCTACACATGCATATGAAATGTTCTGCTGTAAATGGGGGGGCGGGGGGGGGGGGGGGGGGGGCAGGGGGGGGTGGGGGGGGGGGCTGCATCATGGAGCTGCTGTATTCTCCTATACCACACACAACAATGCACACACAGCTGCAGGGGGCGCTAGCACCAGGAAGAACATCCATTATACAGCCTCACATCATTATTAAGGGCTGTCGTCAAGCACTTTGGGGGTGTGGCTGTGCATCCCACTCATGATCTGAGTCATATGTGACAGCTTGAATCTGCTAATGCTTCATGCGACATTTAACAGGTCATGTTGAATACAGCTATTAGGACTCATTGTTAGGTTGCAGGAATGTAGGGGACAATGAAGGAAGAGGCAATGTTTCTAATGGCAGTTTATGAAAATATATTTAGTTTAGGGGGGTTATTTTGCATGACGGGTTCTCTTTAATAGGATAGCCGACTGGCTTTTCTTCCGCTGGAAAGGCAGTAGGTGCTCAGCAAAGGCAATGATAGATAGTGAGACCGATTTATAGTCGATATAAGATGTGCTGTGCGGTTTTCCCAAGTGATCCTGAGAATCTTCTCCTGCTTTCGGAATTCATAAAGTGGGATACATATCCTTACAACTGAGGGTTAAAACGCATCTGAATGTAGCCTACACAACATAAAATCACTTGACTATAAGATCTTTCTTTTATTTTTGCGATTGTTGGACCAAATTGCCTTTTCTTCAAAAAAAATTACGAAAACATACTATCTTTATGTATTGAGTATAAAAGGTTTTGTACAGACTGTTTCATAATATATTATGGCGAACGTAGTTTGAAGCCACAGGGACTGCCACTCTGTAGAATGTTAGCTTCACTCTCTAACGTTACGTACGAAAGGTTTTATTTAACCATGTGCGCAGTAAGGGTTAGACACTTACTTAAAATAATATCTGAATCAGGAAGCTCTGAGGCTGGTTCCGCTGGCAACTGACCACATCCCCACTGAAGGCCGGTTTTTAATCTCTTCGCACCAATTCTTCCATGACAACTAAATGGTGTTTTTTTATTTTTTTTTTTTTTTGTTTTTTTTTTTTTTTTACAGAGACTTGTTTCAAAATCCTTCTAACCGAGAACACACACAAAAGATAAATGAGACATAAGATAATTTTTAAAACTGACAGTATAGGACATGAAATTAAATCTTACAATTGAATGACCTCAAGTTTCTGTTACACCTGTATGCTTTGACATGCATCGTAGATCGAAGTACACAAAGTACCTATAGATGTACAGAAAGCGTTCTGTAGGTTTGTTCTAGTTGAATTTGATATGTAAGTCGGAACTGTATACTCGAACTGTACCCCAGTCAAAGTTTTTTGGTCTCTGCTGACAATGGATTTCAAAAAATGTTGGACTGTATAAGCAACAGGATTAACAATAAATTTATTGCAGACACCTTTGATCATGTTAGAGCTGTTTTATTATAGCCTTGGACTAAATTACAGTAAATTACCAATTATCAGAGGTCCGTTTGTTTTTTAATAGGGGTCGTCGTAAGTCGGATCCCTCTTAGTAGGGGACCACTTGTACACCATGTAATTGATTCAACCAGAAGGTAGCCACTGTTATGTGAAGGGTTCTATTTTTTCTAAAAAGTATAATTTAAAAAGTAATAAAAAAACAATCTTTGTCATTTTCACATTAAAAAGCTTTACTTTAACCTTCAAGGAAATCTAGCTTCAAATAGATAAAACAGGTCACTCACTATAGTCAATTGTGTAGAAACCAGCATCACTCAATGATTCAGGGTTGTGTTGAATGAGTTAATCGTTTTATTTCAGCCTTAGGGTTACATTCACACCGGATGCCCGCCGTCTGTGCTGGAGGTGAGGACGGAGGTGAACCCTCCCCCTCCATAGGAAATAGGACCGCACGGCACAATCCGCCGAAACAATAGAGCTTGCCTCTATCTTTTGCGGTGTGCGACCTGATCGGGGCCGCACATGCGAGCACAGGATCCCGCCGTGCCGTATTGCCGTCTATGGGGGATTACGACAGACTGCAAATTTGCGCGACCGCATGTACGGCCCCCGCAGACGGCAGGTGACTGAGCCATTATAAAGATCCCGTTCTTGTCTATTTATTTAACTGTACTGTTCTGTAATCCAGAACAAAATCGGTGACCAAAAAAGCGACACTAATCCTATATAGTCCATTACTATGACAAGAATATTTATTCGACGCTTCCACCCCAATTGTTGCAAAATTGCAATACACTCCTGGAACAATGTTATTATCCACTAACCTGTCTCTCGTGCTAACTCCTCCATGACTACAATCTGGTGTTTGTGTATATGACAGCCACTTGAAACTGACTTAAATCTCCAATGATATCTTCACAGACTAATACAAGGTGACTATTTTTCCACATTCTTGGATCTTCGCAGCATTTTATACTGGGACCACCAACTTTCCTCATGATGCTTTGCTCTATTTGCTGAAGAAACTGATAATCTGATTTTCTCCTCTCTCTATCTCGCACTTTCAGTTCCTTTTCTGGATCTTTCTCTTAACTTCCACTCGATGTCCCCTTCTTTCTCCCTCTACACTGTCCCCATGCGACAAACTATGAGCAGATTTGGCTTCCAGTAATAATCTTTATGCTGACGATACCAATACCCACCCCCACCCCCCCACCCCCCCAAAGTGTATCACTTTGCAAGATAACATCAACCCTGCATTCTCAGAACACTAGGGACTGTCTTTCTCGCTGTCTCTAACATATGTCCTCCTATTTTCTGAAAGAGAAATCCTGCTAGATGAACCTTCTTGTTTTTCCACAAGTCTAATAACCACCCACATGACGGTCTGTGGGATCACTATAGCACCGAGCAGCAGGCCCTCTGTTCAGGGTTGTGCAGGACTCTGACCTCTCCTTTACACAAACCCCCACCCCCTCCCCCGCCCCCCCACAAAAACAACACCACCCCCAAAACACCCAAAATGGGTATCAATCTCTTGCTAGGTCTGAGCATGCATCTCAGAAACATATCAGAATCGCCAATTTCCTCACACTTGAAACCTCATAATTTTGGTTTCAGACCAAACACAACACGGAAGCCTCAGTCTTGCAATGACTGCACTGGTGCCTGTTAACCTCATCCCAAAGCTCTAATGCCCTCCCTAACTCATTTCAGTCTCGTGCCCAATCCGTGCTCTTCGATATGCCCGTAATGTTAGATTAATCTCCACTCTCATGCATTCGCCACAACTTCTCCGGAAGCGGCACCAATTCTCTGAATGAGCTTCCTAGAAGATCATGACTAATACCGAACCTCACAAAGTTCAACGTGCTCGTAAAACTCTTTAGGCAGGCCTATCCACTCGCTAACAATGAAAGTCAGCTCTCTTTACTCTAACCATCCTGTGCCCTTTCTGTTTGTTATCTGGCAAACGGATAGAACCAAGCTCCAGATTATCTGCAATCACATTTACTTGATATAAGAGTGCCATGTTGGTTCAAGCATCATTTTTATTTATTAAGATTTTATTTGTTCCCTTAAAAAGAGTTTTGTACAGGTACAACGTGGAAGAAGTCTATAGCCGTCCTGCAGAAAAACAGTAGATAAATCAATTACAAAAATTGTTTATTCCGGGTTTTTTCATCTCCCGGGCATTACATCGAGACAACATACCAGATTTATCCACACAGGTAAATGATCTCTTCAGGCAAAAGGATAAATGACTAGTGCGAATGAGTTTGCACAGCCACTTTAACAGGTTCAAATCCTTCACATCATGGACCAGTCCCGCCCTTTTCCTCTTATCTGTGAATGACAAGGCAAATTTACAAGGCAAAGTAAGCAATTTGCGACCTCCCAAGGAACTATCCCGGATAATGAATTTGCTGCTCCAACCAACATAACATTAGCAAATATGAAATCCATGTTGCAATACTGTTTCAATTAAGCCTTACAGAACTCAGCCCTTTTTCTTTTTTTATGCATTAGTTTTTTACTTCCTTAATTCCAGAAGTGATAAAATTTTTATTTTTACCTTTACAGAGATGTGTAAGGGCTTGTCATCATCGGGACAAATTGTACTATTTAGTGGCACCATTTAATATACCAGAAAAAAAAGCAAACGCATTTGCAGCGTATTCTTGTGGGCTCTGTATTTACGGCTTTTATTCTGCACTCCAAATGACATGTTTCCTTTTTTTCTTTGGGTCGATACGATGATAGGGATACCAAACTTTTATAGGTTTTAATAGATTTTTAAAAATTTATATTTTTAAAAATTTTTAAAAAATTTGGCAATATTTGCCATTTCTGAAATTCTGAGGCAAATAACTTTTACATACTTTGTTGTATGCAAGGTGTTTTTTGCACTACGTGCTGGCATTTTAATTTTTATCAATTTGCGACCTACAGGACTGTTTGATAATTTCTTATTCAAAATATTCATGGATGTAAAAATGGATGTTCCTTTTTGACAGAACAAGCATTTTGGGTTTATTTATTTTTATATGTGTTATAGGGAAAGGGGGCGTTTTAAACTTTTAAATTTTTTTCAATATTTGTTTTACTATTATTTCAGCCCCTCTAGGGTACCTCAACCCTAAGGGGTCTGATTGCTCTGTATTGCAGTAAATAGCAATTTGGATGATGATATCTAAAGTCTGTCATCTGAGGGTACTTGTATGGAATTAAAAACCTGGTGCCACTTTACGTAATCACAAACTGACTAAACTATAATGCTAGGGCTTGGGAAGAACACAATGACCATCATACTTACATCATAGTCTTCATGTTTGTTGACTCCATGGAAGTAGAATGGTTTCCCATTAATCAGGAACTGCTGCTTTGATACATGAACTTTTCTTATTCCAACAGGTAGAAAGTACAAATCCTCAAGTATATCACCATCTGTGTTGGCTTTAATTTTTACCTGAAACACACAATGGGGGAGATTTATAATTCTGTCTACACCAGCATTCTGGAGTAATTTTCATGTGAATTGCCGTTCACCACATTTATTAAGAATTCAGAACCAAGCTGTTTTCCAGAGTTGTCCTTAGTATCCCGGGCCGCGACCTCAGTAAAAGGGTGCATGGCCTAACCCGGGTGCTAGAAAATCATTCTGTGCACCAGAAAATTCTGAAGTAAACTAGACCAGCTGGTACAAAGTACACCTCCACATTTTTAAACTACTCTTATCTGGAGCAGAACACTCCAGAACACTATAAAATATCCCCAAATATGAACGTTGGGTCGCATGACGGAATGACGTAGGAGTTACATTGCTCCGCCTCCCGCCGTCTTACTGGCAGACGCTGAAGCCCTGGCTCCGATGCCTATGCTGCACGGACCCTCCGGCTTGGTGAGGTAGATTACCTGACCGGCCACCATCTGCACAGAGGAGAGGGATCACAGACACTGTGCGGTAGGAGGCGAGTTAGGGGGGGGGGGTGTTGATTTAGGCCATTCCATGTGCTGGTATGCGGCCTAGCCTGCGGCCTCCTGGTCTCTTTCCCGGCATTACCGCTCAGCGTCAGCGGGGTGTTCATTGCAGGGGAACGAGCCAAAGGGCCGGGGCTAGGCCAGGAGTACCCGGGTGGTCTACCTTCTACGAGCCCGCTGGCCTCCACTTCTCTTCAATAGCTGGTTATGAAGAAGTTCTTATTTGTTTGGAGGTGTCATGAACAGCCCGGGGTGTTTGGCCATCTCAGCTAATACTTTCCTCTAACAAGGTGGCAGCCGTGAGATGTCCCTGTGTAGCTGGAGTGTAAACACAGTGTGAGAATAAATGTGAATGGTGCCATTCATAGACTGCTACTGCTTGCTGGAGGGTTTTTGCTACATTAACAAAACTCTGCTTTCTTGCACTGCTTATATCCTTCCGCTGGCAAAGAGGTCCTGTGTAGCCGGAGACTAATCACAGTGGAGGAGTTAACGTGAACTGTGACTGTTCTACTAGATTACTATAGTTGGCGGGAGCAGAAAACCTTTTACTATACTAACAACAAAATCCTGCTTCTATGAATTTAAAAAGTTGCGTTTTGGACTTTCTTTTAAGACCGTGACGTCCCCTGCTGAGGCGGTAGTCCAGGCAGATGCTCCCCGGTGTACTCAGAGTATATCACAGTCTGGTATTGTGGAGGACAATCTTCGCTATACTAACAAAACGCTGAATTCAGGAGACAAATCACAGCTTGGTATAGTGGAGGAGTAAATGTGAACTGTGACTTGCATTACCAGATTACTATAGCCTTCCTGAGGGGTCAATCTCTGCTATACTAACAATACGCTGTTTCCAGGAGACAAACTATAGTCCAGTAAAGTGGAGGAGTAAATGTGAACTGTGACTTGTATTATCATATTACTATAACCTTTCTGAGGGGATAATCTTTTCTATACTACCGTAATAAAATGCTGTCTTCAGGAGATTAAAGGGAACCTGTCACCAGGGACCTCATTTTCACTAAAGACAGATTGTAAAAGCTCATCACACCTGCAGTGCATATCTGCCTTTCAGCTTTTTCTAAGCATTTGCATTACAATATAATTGTGTGTTATAACTTACTCTTGCACCATGAAAAAAACCTGGGTTAGTCACAGAGGCTGGACTTTGGTTTGGATGCATTTCAAAAAACAACATGTTACTCACTCCTCAGAGCTTGGCCCCCGCCTTTGTGCTCCTGTACAGCTCCACCTCCTGCTCCTTCTCAGAGGTCACAGCCTGGTGAGATGACATCAGTGGGGGAGGATCATGCTGTACAGGAGCACAAACATGGAGACAGCCAGCACAGACAAGTCACATGTTTTTGAAATGCATCCAAACCAGAGTCCAGCCCCTGTGACTACCGCAGGATTTTGTCAGGCTGCAAGGCAAGTTATAACACACAATTATATAGTAATGCAAATGCTTAGAAAAGGCAGAGAGGCATTTTTACATTGCAGATGTCATGGGCTTTTACAATCTGTCTTTAGTGAAAATGAGGTCCCTGGTGACAGGTTCCCTTTAATCTCGGTGTGGCATTGTGGAGGTGTATATGTGAAATGTGACTTTTGTTTCCAGATCATTACAGCTTTTCTGAGGGGACACTCTTTGCTATATTAACAAAACGCTGCTTCCAGGACTATAATCACAGTCTGGCATAGTGGTGGAGTGAATGTGAACTGTGTCTTCTATTATTGGATTATCACATTTTTTGTTACAATTTTACAGAAAAAGGGAAGCCATGGAAACTATTGGCTAAAATTATTCAAAATACACAGGGCGGTATCAAAGCTGTTACAGCTATTAGAGGACATAATGGGCAATTGTAAGGCCCTTTATAAGTCCTCTAGTGACAAGAGCTGTGCTGCAATCAGAGAGTATTTGAAGGATATTGAATTTCCATGTCTTTCAGCTGAGCAGGTAGAGATGCTGGAAACACCAATTACCCTTATTGAACTGGGGGAAACTATTGCTGCCTACAGTAAAAACTCAGCGCCAGGACCAGATGAGTTTCCATTTGGATGCTATAGGAGGTATAAAGAAGTGTTGTTGCCCAAGATGTTTAATATGCTGGAAGAATCTTATGAGAAGGGGAGGGTATTCGAGACAATGATGGAGGCAAGTATATTATTAATCCCTAAAAACGATTGATATGGGGTCGTATAGACCCATTTCCCTGATTAATACCGATGCTAAAATCTTGGCGAAACTACACGCCCAAAGGCTCCAGAAGGTAATTACTAGTAATGTACATGAAGATCAAAGGGGATTCATCCCAGAAAAAAAATGGCAGTGATTGTCTGAATAGGTTATTTGCATCTCTGAAGGAAGGTCAGGGGGACCTCTGCTCGATCCTGTCATTAGATGCGTTTAAGGAATTTGACAGGATCGCATGCAGTTTCCTGTGGGAGGCTATGTATAGATTTGGTTTAGGGCCTAGTTTTATGTGATGGATTATGACTCACCAAAAGTAAGAGTCTTTATAAATGGGATAGAGTCAGAGCCCTTTCATCTAAATAGAGGTACCAGACAGGGCTGTCCGCTCTTCCCTCTTCTCTTTGCCCTTTTTATTGAACCGTTTGCCCTTTTTATTAAAACCTTTAATCAGAACAACAAGAAGTATGATACATGTGTGGGATAAACTGCCCCTATCATTTGCAGACAGAGTTGCCCTGATAAAAATGGATCTTCTACCCCAAATGGTTCTTTTTGGCAGCCTGTCCCATTTGGATTGATGATTCTTTCTTTAAAGCTTTGGAATCTTTGTTTAATGAACTCATATGGGGCAGAAAAGGAGTAAGAATAAAGCTTAGCTCTTTCTTTTTGGCTATTGCTCAGCTATCAACTTTAAATATGTGCGGTTATATAGTGCGTATATTTGTATCTAGACTAATATGAGTAAGTTATTTGTTACTCTGGGATTACGGACATGTATGAGATGTAAATTATTTCTCTGCAATATATGTGTGTTTCAGTGTTTGTTTAAAACAATAAAAGCTAAATTTTTTTAAATAAAAAAAAAAAATATGGAAAAAATAAATATCCCCAAATATATATATATTTTTTTATAAACTCAGATTTTGTTTTACACAAAGTTGTTTATAAGACAATTTGAATGTAACTTCCTTGTAGCCATATGTGTTAAAGCAGGACTAATAAGTTACCCTCTATCCACAGGACAAAGGCTACCTGCTAGGTGGCAGATCAGACCATTAGGATGTTCACTGATCACAAGAACAGAAGTCCAGTAAGTATGGCGTGGCTGGTTGAGCCCACTTTCTACTGCTCAATTAATCCAAAATTAATGTAATTCAAAGCAAAGTGTACCAGGCTCAAAGAATTGAATCGTGAAGAGATGTGCTTTTGAATGCGTAAGATAGGGACCCTATGTTTCTAGTGGTCAAATTTTCTCAACTATTTCTCAACAAATAGTTATCTTTTAAACTGTATTTAAGGGTACCAACCTTTAATTTACTGTTTTTGTACACATTGGGGGTCATTTACCCGAATATTTCTGATTTGCGGTGATTTTCTCTGAATTGCCCCGGGATTTTGGCGCACGCGATCGGATTGTGGCGCATCGCCGCCGGCATGCACGCGACGGAAAACGGGGGATGGGAGGGTGTGGCCGTAAGATGTCCCGACGGATTTGAAAAAACCGCCACATTTTTTAAAAAAAACTGTGTCGCTTGACACGCACTTACATGCACCCAGGGTAGGACGGTGAACTTCAGTAAACTCTGACGGAATTCAGAATTCAGCGCAGCAGCGACAACCTAGTGGACATCGGACGAACTACCTTAGTAAATCGCCTGAAGACCCGAATCCTCCAGTGAGAACGCACCACTGGATCGTGGCAGGACCGGGTAAGTAAATCTGCCACATTATGTTGAAAAATTTAAAGCTGCTAAGAGTTTAAGGGCCTCATTCCTAGTTTATCATCTGACAATTTTATTGCTTTGTAATGTTTTTTATTTGTATATGTCCCCTATGAGCTGTAAAGGGCTGCGGAATATGATAGCACAATATTATCGCCAGATTTATCACAATGTCTGCTGCTGGAAAAAAAAATTAATTATTGCCTAGTAAAAGACTGCGGAGTCATACATTTTGTTACTTTATTGACTTTTTCCTGGTCCCTGATAAAAACCCCCCATTGTCATGTTGTCTCTGAGCTGTCATGTGGGAACCAGAGACAGGAAGCTTTTACACAAACTGCTGACATAAAGAAGAGAAGAAAAGGAAAAAAAAAAGAACACAGGAACAAATTTCTTTAATGAAGTATACATCATTTACTATTACCATCTGTACTATTCAATTATAAAAATGTTGTCTGAGGTTTAGTTATGGTTTACGGAACTGGTTTGCAGGGTGGACAATTCTCCTTTATTCCCAATTACTTATGGTGCACAGGACAAACTTGGAAAGAAATGCATGTTGCAGGCCTTCTCTTGCACCTCATCCATCACTGATGCTTGCAGCTCTCTCTCTTTGATAAGCGCATGTTTTTATTCTGCTCCATCTATATAAGCTCTGGTGGTTTATTTGCCAAGTGGCAAACGGTCTATGCAGTTGAAGTTTATTTTTGTAAATTTTCCATTTTATAACAAAAACAATAATTTACATTAAATATGGAGTCGTAATCTACCTTACCTCAAAGGAATAGAGATATCCAGGATTTTCATTCATTAAATATGGCCACCAAAGACTGGGATTTGCCACTTTTAGCTGTCCCACAGCCCCCAGAGATGTTGCTATCTCTTGGCCATCTTGGGAATGCAAGGTAACAGTTACAGAATAGTATTCTGAGCCAACCACAGATACTTCATAGTTTACCAACCCTAAAACAGAGGAAATAAATAAAATAAACCCCTGCATTTCGTACATAAACCAATTGGGATTCTGTGTATCGCCATACAGAGTGCAAAAGCCCTCAGATCTTATCTGCCTATTTTAAGGGGGTTGTGCCACAAACCAAGTTAGACACCCCCACAGATCACAAGAACGAGGGGTCCCAGGTACCTCAGCGCTATGCAATCTCCGTCAGCTCCATATAGATTAATGGAGCAGAACGGTTATGCGCGGCTGTCTGCTCCATTAATCTCCAGGAGCGAATATGGGTCCTTCGGACCCTTCGTTCTTGTGATCTGTGGGATTTTCATCACTGAGACCCCCACCGATCAGTAAGTTCGTGGGACAACCCCTTTAATCATGTTGCATAAAGAAAACTTATGACCAGACACCTTTTTGTAAGTGAACAGAGCTAGTTAATGCAGTTAATTCTCAGTCTCATATAAATTATTACAGTTGTGGTCTGGATAGATACTAGATCTTACCACAAATAGCAGGGCTGTGAGGACAGAGTCGTGATAAAATAAACTGACTCCACAAACATTATAAAAATTGTGAAAATTTCTTATAATGTCTTTTCTATTTCTGAGCATCAGTAACCAGAACCACCAACCACAGTACAGCACAAAACGCCACCCTAGAATTTATAAATACCACATTACAGCAATATATACCACCTAGAAATCAAATACTGCATTCAGTGAAGACAATATCATTGGAGACCCAAGAGCAGCCAATAGTACTCAAGAACCAAGAGCAGACAATGATATTAATTGAGAGACCTACAGAGTACACGATAATAATACTGGAGACCCCCAGAGCAGAAAAAATACAATTTCCAGGCTCCTATTATACTCTCAGCGACAGCTAGCTATCGGCCACCATAGACATGCATTATGTATGGACATATGCGGTAAGCATATTGGGGCACATTTACACAGGGTCACTAGAGTTCACTGAAAGTGCATTGTCCATCTGTAATGCAGCGAGCAACTATTCACTAAGATTGCGCGTCTGAAATCATGCATGTGTTGCTTCCCTGCTCAGGTCCGACAGAGTTCATCATCTTTTTTGTGGTGCATTTTAAACATAGGGCTTATGACACAATTTAAAAAGTTAAATACAGAGCTCAGTCCGGATCAGTTATCATTAAATACCTGTGCAAGCCATTTTAGCCCTGAAAAAGGTGCATAGTCCGAGTAAAGTGCGCACTGCGACCCCTGGTAAATGAGCCACATTGTGTCTGAGCTGTGTGGCTGCACCACAAAAGATATAGCTGGCCCTTTTCATTACTGGCTTAGCAAAGTTGGTATATGGCTCCCTAAAGAAAGGGAAGGGGTGAGGAGTGCTCACCTCTCCCCTCATCACACCTGGCTTGCAGCTCACGGCACACATCTGCAAGTAGCCTCCGCTGCATTCCAGCCATGTAAACAAAATTGTGATATCAAGAGTCTGTGAAATGGAAAGACATTTATAAAAGTTCAGCAACCATTTCCACCAGTTGATTAGCAGGAAAGCCCCTACTGATCTGATATCTATCATCTATCCTATGCATAGGTGATTTTCAAAATCTGAATAATCCTTTCAAATTTAATGCGATATTTCCGGGAATTGATTTGAAGGACATCGACCACAAACAAGGATTGTAAAGCAAGCACACTGACATACTAGTATGTGCCCCTTCTAGCAATATCTCCTCAACTTTTAGATTTTTATGGCCTTGTTTTTACAAAAAAAAACCAAAATAATTGTTTTAATTGAGCCTGGAGCCCCTCAGGTCCATTTGCATAATTTGTAAAGTTTTTTTCCCCCAAAAACAAGGGCATAAGTAGCTTAAAGAAAAGTGGATCCTGCCATAGGGGACACACACCAGTATTAAATGTCCTTGGTTTAAAATCCTTCATCCTGGTGGTAGATGTACTTGCTGGAATTAATACAGCAATATTTCAAGATTCTTA
>CM033642.1:115387699-115507958 GCA_019512145.1 Engystomops pustulosus | reverse complement strand
TCAACCCAGCTTGGGTCTGTCACCTCATCATCCTCCGATCCCTCAGTCTGCTCCCCCCTCGGACTTCCTGCCCTGACAACAACTTCACCACTGTCTGACAACCGTGTCTTCTCATCGTCCGACACCTCTTTACACACTTCTTCCACTACATCAATATTGTCATCATCACCCACAGACTGCGACCAGTGGAAAACCTAGGCATCGGAAAATTGCTCAGCAGCAACCGGACAAGTGGTTTGTGACTGTGGGAAGTGTCCAGAAAACATTTCCCCAGAGTATGCTGGTTCAAATGGCAAATTTTGCTGGGAGGGGGCAGACTGGGGGAAGGAGGCTGAGGTGGAGGAGCTGGAGGAGTGCTGATTTCGGTGACATGGGTGGACTGCGTGGAAGACTGACTGGAGGACAAATGGCTAGAAGCATTGTCTGCAATCCACGACATCACCTCTTCGCATTGTTCTGGCCTTAACAGTGCTCTACCACGAGTCCCAGTAACTTGAGACATGATGAACCTAGGGAGTGTAGCTCTGCGGCGTTCCCCTGTTCCCTTATCAGCAGGTGGTGTCTCACCCCGCCCAGCACCACGGCCTCTGACCCCTGCAGTAATTGGACGCCCACGTCCACGCCCTCGTCCTCTACCCCTAGCCCTCGGGTTAAACATTTTCCAAATTAAAGTGTAAACTTTAAATTTTTTTGTTTGTGTTTTTTTTTTTTTTTTTTTAAACAAAACGATGCTATCCTATTGCTATGGCTAGTTTCTAACCTATACTGACAGCACACAACTGGATTTTGTGCTGTGCCTGATGACTTTGAGCTATAAAAAGAAATAAAGGTAAAAAAAAATAAATCAGCAGACTCTGCCTAATTCTAATCAAACCCCTAATAAATTGTCCCACTTCGGTGTTTGAGGTGGATATGTGTGTCACTAAGAGCTAAACACAACGGTCGCAAGTCTCCCAGCAAATTCCTCACAATATGGTACTAGCTGCACTACTAATGCCAGCAAGCCCAGCCACAAGCAAACAAAAGAAAGGAAAATATAATGCTATTGTAGGCCTAAGAAGGGCTGTTGGGTTCTTGTAGAATCACTCCTGCCTAACACTATTCTAATAGAACACCCTAACGCTTTCCCTGACCAGCAGCAGCTCTCTCCCTAGCGGCATCCAGACACAGAATGATCCGAGCAGCGCGGGCAGGGGCTAGTCTATTCCAGGGTCACCTGATCTGGCCAGCCAACCACTGCTATCGACGTGTAAGGGTATCACGTCATGCTGGGTGGAGTGCAGAGTCTCCTGGCTTGTGATTGGCTCTGTTTCTGGCCGCCAAAAAGCAAAATGGCGGGAGATGCCATTTTCTCGAGCGGGCGAAGTATTCGTCCGAGCAACGAGCAGTTTCGAGTACGCTAATGCTCGACCGAGCATCAAGCTCGGACGAGTATGTTCGCTCATCTCTAGTAAGTACACATTATTGGCTGGGGTGTACTGATACTGAGTTGCACCAGGTGCCATAGTAACCAGCACATTATCAGTCCCTTTTGCAATTACTTCAGCTGGTGTTGGAGGACCTTGGGGATGTTTTACACATACGTTGCTCCATCTGAGTGTCCAAAACCTCGAGGACCTTATACAATCAGGAGTGTAGGAGCCTCTCCTTTAGCTAGGGTGATTTGGGGATGTGATAAAACTAGCAATTGTGCTATCTTCTCTCCCTCCTGAATTCCCAATGCTTCTATCTCAGAGTTACATAAAATCACACTAATTTCACCTCAGTAATCAATATTCATTACCTCATTATTTACCTGTACACCACGTAAACTCAAGCTGGATTGTCCCAGGATTATATCTTGAGTTCCCCTGGGATTCTGTATTACTTCACATGGATTGTTTTTGTAGCTCTAGGGATTTCAACAAGTTTCATATTTAATTTTCCTATCACAACTGGATTAACTTTCACAAATTTTACTTCCAAAGCAAACTACCTGTCAGGCAGCTGCAACTGCATAGCCTTTAAAATGTCTATATCTATAATATATTTAGGGACTGGGACTAGAACAGTTAACAATGCTACAATAAAACACTATACTGTTTGACAGGAAGATTCCCTATTTTTAGCCAGATTTTTGTTCAAGTGCATATGATTTTCTGATACCAAGCACTGTGATGCCCAGAGTGTTTGCTTGGATTTCCATAATTAAGTGTAGCCTCTGCCCCGTATCTACTTATGCAAAATACATTTCAATAATTGTTGTGTCTTTAATCAGTTAGCAAATTGACATGGGGTCAGGCATTCCACACCGTGGGCTTGGCTAATCTGTCATTCTTATTGCTCCTGGGAAGAATTTTCCCGAAACAACTCCTCTTTCTCCTGAGCCTTGTAATCGGATAACAGTGCCTTCACTTTTTTAATCAATTCAGTGGCTGGGGCATGATCTTTTCTGATAATTGGTTTGGCAATTAACTGCGGAGGGTCTATGATTGTATCAGAGGGATCTTCCCAATCATCATTCCCCTTTGAATCACCCGAGTTGTCCTGATCCATAGAAAAGAACACCGAGGCATCAAGTTGGGAAGGGTTACAATCAATCTCGGCACAAGAAACTGCCAAAGCCACCCTGTGCTGCTTTATCTTCCCTCGCCGCTTTCTGTATTTATATCGGGCTGCCCTTACAAATGCCTCTTCTGACACATTTTTATACAGAAACACTTTGTCAGCCAACATCTGCTGCTGATATCTATGCATAGTTTCCTGAGACTGTAGGGTTAACAGCGGCTGTTCTAATTCACTGACAAGATTCTGTAAAAGCATTTTCTCCTCATTCTGCCTGCATTCTGTGAGCAGAATCAACCTCCTCCTGCACACATCGCCTTCACTGATCCGCACTTTTTCTAAGCACTGTACAACATCTGCCGGGCTACAATTAGTTAACTGTTCCTTCCAGTTTTCACTTAATCCAGTAGTTTTAGCCCATTCTTTCGCTAAAATTGAGTAAGGAGCCAGCTCCCAACCCGGAATATGCTTAAACATTTTACTCATGATCATTTTTCTTAATTCTATAAATAGAAATCCTTGCCGGACTACGCCAAAAATGTATTACAAAGAGTGACAGATTCTTTGGATTTCGTGTTATAGAATAAGAAAAATTACACAGTCAACAATATTTAAAAGGTTTATTGTAATACAAAAGTATATAAAGAGGTAAATATCAAAAGATTATACTCACAACACTGTCAACTTTCATTAATGAGCTCCGGCACACAAATCTTCACGGGCTTATCAACTTACAACTCTGTCCAGCATCATTGATGACCTTCCGGCAGGTAGGGGTCTTCACGGACTATCACCAAGCAGTAGAATGACAGGTATTGACAGGTACCATCAGGTCTTGAGGTGTCCCACAAGTACCCAAGCAGTATAGCATCAGTCACTAGCTAGCTCTCAATTCTCTCAAATCCCACCGCTAGGTGATAATACGGAAGTTTTATACCCCATGTCTGTGCGTCACCAAACTATATGGAAAAACATATGTGTGCATATAGAAACAAACAATGGCAAAAAGCAAAGGAAGGGAATCCAGCATTCAACATCCGATAGATCCAAAGGAAAAAGACTCGCTGTTAAAACATGTCCAAAAATTTATTCTTCATATCCTTAAAAAACAGAGGAAAAATTCCAATAGTAGAACAACATGGAAGTAACATGAATGGTAATCGCACAGGACCGACCAAAAAATACAGCGGTAACGCGTTTCGGACTATAGTTTGTTAGTCCTTAATCATACCTAAGTTGCTGTGTCTCGCTCCAGACTTAAATGAGAGTGGATGCAGTATGCACAAGCGGACTTCCGGCGTGGGGGTACCACACCCTGTAGGAGGTGTGCCCTTAGCTCGTTAGTGTGGATGATAACAGGTGATGTTTACAAAAAATGTTAACAGGTAATGTTAACAATTACATGCAAGTATTTGTGCATTAGAAATGATTATGTCAATATATATATAACAAATCCTGTTTATGATTCAATCCCTTGGGAAAGCGAGTGTCCAGATTTAGAATCCAGAAAGATTCTCGCATTAATAGTAATTTTTTCCAGTTGCCTCCTCTATTGGGGCGTGTGACATGCTCAATGGCCGTCACTATCATTCCACTCATGACCCCGGCGTGTTTATCTTTATAATGTCTTGAAATACCAGACAGATTACGTGAGCTGGAGATAGTGGTAGGATTTGCTCCTGTTACATGCTCGCTGACCGTACAGCCCACATACTGGAGGGAACACTTGGTACAGTGTATGAGATAGACTACATGCGACGTCTCACAATTCATATAAGTTTTGATCTGGTAGGAAATATTAGTGGTTGCAGAAACGAAAGAAGTTTTTTTAGGAATGAATTTGCAGATGTTGCATCTAGACCCGCCGCAACAGTAACTACCTTTTGTTTGTAGCCACGTTTTGGTTACGGTATTAGTGGAAAAGGTATTTGGGGACAAAATATTGCCCACAAAAGAAAGGAAAATATAACGCTATTGTAGGCCTAAGTAAGCCGTTAGGGTTCTCCTATGGCTATTTTCTAGCCTACAGTGAAAGCACACTGCTTTGCAATATGACTTTGAGCTATAAAAAGAAATAAAGGTAAAAAAAAAAAATCAGCAGACTCTGCCTAATTCTAATCAAACCCCTAATAAATTGTCCCACTTCGGTGTTTGAGGTGGATATGTGTGTCACTAAGAGCTAAACACAACGGTAGCAAGTCTCCCTGCAAATTCCTCACAATATGGTACTAGCTGCACTACTATGCCAGCAAAGCCCAGCACACGCAAACAAAAGGAAAAAATGAAAAAATTTATAACGCTATTATTGTAGGGGCCTAGTTAAGCCGTGTGGGTTCTTCCTATGGCTTATTTTCTAGCCTACAGTGAAGGCACACGCTTTGCAATCTGAACTTGAGCCATAAAAAGAAATAAAGGTATAAAAAAAAAATAAATTCAGCACTGCACTCTAAGCCTAATTCTAATCAAAACCCATAATAAAATTGTCCCCACTTCGGTGTTTAGGTGGATACTGCTGTGTCCACTAACGAGCTAAACACCTAATGGGTATGCAAGTCTCCCTGCAATCTTCTATCAATATGTCTACTAGCGCACTATAATGCCAGCAAGCCCGCCACAAGAGGCAAAACAAGGAAAAAGTAAAAAATAAAACGTTTATTGTGACCCTAAGAGGGCCGTTGGGTCTTGTAGAATCACTCCTGCCTAACACTATTCTAATAGAACAGCCTAACGCTTTCCCTGACCAGCAGCTGCTCCTCCCTAGCGCATCCACTCCACGTCATCTGGGTGGAGTGCAGAGTCTCCTGGCTTGTGATTGGCTCTTTTCGCCGCCCAAAAGCAAAACGGCGAGATGCCATTTTCTCGACTGGCGAAATACTCGTCGCGAGCAACGCAGTTTTCGAGTACGCTAATGCTCGACGAGCACAAGCTCGACGAGTATGTTCGCTCATTCTCTTACCCACCATTGAATGTTACGATAGTAGAACAAGGTATGTCTTGCTTTTTTATCTGAAGTTTTTTAGCATATAAGGTTTTTGAAGTGTCTTATAACATAATTTTGAATGCCCTTTATCTTTCCAATTAAATTACCATTACCATGGCAAACAAATATATACCTGTCGTATTATCAACTTTATGATTTTAAAAGCCTTTGTATAATAATGCAAATGGTTGAATGCGATCGGTAACAGCATTTTTCAGAAAATTCTATATTAGAATTTAAGTTGTAAAATTCCATTCTGAGATCTGCACTACATAGATTCCACAAATAGTCCTTCCAGCCATTGTAGTCTATGACAAAATCTGGAATCCTAGAATATGTTTTTTGTTTCTATACAATTAACTCAATTATACTTGCATCTTATTTCCTCAATCCCCTTATTGGATTTTGTCACATCAGGTTTTTTCTTATGGTTATATGCATTCTGGTTATGCTCGCCCATTTGGTAGTGTTTAAGGAAGTTGGGCTATGTTATGGCCCACAGTGAACGAATGAGGTGAGGTCCCTCACCTTGTGGCGCTTTAAAGTGTATGTTGCCAATCACTTCTCCCTCCCCCTCACTCATGGATGATAAGAGGCCTTTTAGACAACCCAGGATTCACCATTTACTGCTGGAAGGAAACATTATTTAAAATATTTGATTAAAAGCACTGGTTTATTCATATTGCTGACCAGGCATTTTGAAATCACATTGCCGTAGGAGAGATTTTGGGACCATCTTCAGGTACATGACCGTCCTTTTAAGTACCCTACTGGGTCATAAATATTGTAATAATAATTTTTATAAAAGTTCCAAAAGTCCTGATGAATATATAAAACATTATTCCGTGGTGAACCACATTATGGAAAATTCTGCCCAAATGTCTCATATGATTGATATAAAAAAGTGCTATAACAGTCCCTGTTTCAATGTAAACATAATCGCATCCTGTAAAAAATGACCGTTATGCAGTTTCCATATCCCAAAGTATAAAAGTTAATAAAATAAAAGTAAAAGTGATTACAATTTATAGCAAAAGACTTTTAGGTTTAAGCCTTTTAAGGACCTTAATAAATTTGTTGTACCCATAATCACACACGACCCAAAGAATAAGGAGAAGTGTCATTTGGAAGCATTAAACAAAGCCACAAGAAAATGGTGCAAAAGTCTTTTTTTGTGAAGTTCACTGCATTTAGATTTTTTCCCTGATTCTCACCATGGCATGGAAATGAAATGGCTGCCAATGGAAGTACAATTTGTTATGCACGAAAAGCATCTATAAGCTCCATACACAGTACCTAAAGATGTTATGATTTTTTTAAAGAAAGAGCAAAAAACAGAAATGAAAAACATAAATAAAGGACATTGACGAAAAGGGTTAATACAACGAAAACATATAATGATTTTTAAACCAGCCCTCTTATGTGTAATCTTCTGGAACACTTCACATACTGTGGAGAGTATTATGTGTTCGGTCTTTAGAGCAGTGCAGAGTAGAGCTAGCATTTCTCTGATACTGGATGATCTGATCAGTATAAGGGAGTCATAATTTTCCCATCCTATTAGTTGGGCTAATTTGCTCTGCCAAAACATTGATTTTTTTCTGGCACAGGGGCTATTTTTGTACAGGGGTCACACCCACTTTTTACCAGGCCATACCTCTTTTTCAGATGAATTGGGAAACTGTCTAAAATCTTATAATCTTATATCAATTATGTGGCATTTCATGTGTAATTCTGGGTGTAGACAGATGATACATCTCCTCCACCGTGCTTTGTATACATATACATATCACTCCTTTAGTGTAATGTGATAGTAATGAAACAACAACTGCAGGCAGATAGATGTTTATGTGACAAGTAGTGCAAGTGATTACTACGCCTGCTGTATATTTAAATGGTGACCAACCATATATAGGAAAAATAGAGCATCTAGTCATTGGGCTACAAGGTTTCAGGGCTGGCTGTACACTCCACCTTTCTAACTATCTGGGAATCCTTTCAAATGTAACTACTTAAGCAGTTCTCAATTACATGTTGAAACTCCGGGAGAAATCAATACCTTTCCTCTCTGACTGACAGAGAAACGAGTGTAAGACTTCCATGAAGAAACTTGGATGCATTCCCAATGGAAGGAAAAGTGAAACTTAGAGAGGTTGTAGAGGCAGAGACTGATAAAGAAAGGTGTGGTTTACGTTAAATTAGGAATCAATGGTTCTCAAGAGAATATATAGGGACAATTTTTGTGGTTAGAATATACTACAATACGTTCATATATAGCTACAAAGAGATTAAAACATAGTGGTACACATAATTAAGTAGTACAAACTGGCTATAGTTCTTTTCTGCCCATATTTACAAAAATCAACGTAACCCTTTATAACATTATGTGCTGAACAACTGCATAAAAATACTTTAATACACAGTAATATTTAATAGAATA
The DNA here is from genome assembly GCA_019512145.1 of Engystomops pustulosus. Lineage (NCBI taxonomy): Eukaryota > Metazoa > Chordata > Amphibia > Anura > Leptodactylidae > Engystomops > Engystomops pustulosus. Next base: position 115,499,994 of record CM033642.1, on the reverse strand, counting down.
TTTAGTTCTAATCATAATTATCCTTTTACAACCTTTTAAAAATAGTTGCATTGTTGGAAAGGCAGAATGTTTCCAAGACACTCTACTGTATTAATATCCGTCATCTCATTGCTATCTCTTCCCTTCACATCAATGTCTTCATTACCATAAGGGATTAGGATCAAAGATTAATTCCACATTAAGTATCTTCAAGCCAAGAATTGCCATAAAATGCCATGCCTATTCACTGACAACTTGAGGTTTTGAAGCTTTTATTGAGATGACCTTTAAGTGCCATACACATATGTCTATGTGCTTTATTGTGAAAAAAATAATAGAAGCATAGACCTGGCAATTTCTAGTATTATTCTCATTACTGGCATCAAGAGGACACGGCAGCCCTGTTTTCTCATATGACCTGACTGCTTTAAAGTTCCATCTTTTATTATTAGTAATGAAACACCATATATTTTGTGATATATTACTCTGACATGTCTATGTGCAGCTTAAATGTCTACCTTGACCAATTTATAGAATGGCGAAACTGAAAATCTATTACTGGAAATAGGGGTGGACTTTCAATGAGGTTTCACTGTATATACAGTATACATTAAGGAACGTAGATAAATGATTTGATAAATTTTTATCAAAAATAAAAAATTGAGCTATCACAATTAAAGTTGATAAGAGACTAAGCACTAAATGGACAGTGTTGATCCTGGGCTCAGGGCCGGACGAAGGTAGTGATCACTTAGGCGCCACCCTCACACTTCTTACCCTGGGGGAAATCAGTGGTATGTGTTTCTCTAAAACGCTACTTATACTGGGGACTATGCTATGAGCGATTTATATACTGGGGATGTTTTAGGCTACTTATATACTGGGGGCTTATTCTGAGCTACTTATATACTGGGCATGTGCTGGCTGGGCTACCTAATTAACTGGGGTATGTGCTGACGGGACCACAGGATAGGCCTGATTGCGCTGAAGTTTTTGTTACAATTTTACAGAGGGGGTGCAATTTTTTGTTGCTGGCTAAAAGTGTCTCATCCCGCCCGGCTTTAAACCCACATAACCTATTGTAAAAGTATGGTTGCAAGATTAAGCATGTGTTTCCATATAAGTAACAATTTCAGACTATTGTGCGAGGCCCCTATTACAAAGGTTGGACTCAACTAACTCCCAGCAGCACGCTTTTTACACTTCATGATTTTTGCCGAACATTTGAAGATTTTATAAAATTTATCGTATTACTATTCTGCTGGCTCTGTAATTGCTGCACGGACTTACTCCTGTGGTTCCAAGGGGCTACCCTAGTGATTCAAGTTATGTGTCCATAGCCCAGCAATCGTCTGAAAAAAACTAATGGACTTATACTGTACCTTAGTGGGCATAAGCACCCCAAGTAGTCTTTCTTTAGGAAACTTTTATGATCCTTTCATTTATGTGTCATTAAAATCTGTTCCCTTGTTGTAATAAGAGATTAATCATGTTTTTGGCATGTTGGAAAAAGCAGTCTTAGGGATAAAATCTGCCAATTAAGGTAATATTGTCAAACTAAGTCTTTTGACATTAGTGAAATAATCAAAGAACTATCCCGTCAATTTAAAAACAGACTGTGCTGCAGCAGTGAAGGGGATATTGTCTAAGCTGTATCTACTTTCTGTTCTGCTTTAGAAAACACTAAATCAAAAGCCCTGCAGGTGGCTTTGTAGTAGTATTGTTTGTTTAAAACATGTTAAGGCTTGACAGTAACCCCCAGTACAGAAAAAAGGATTAAGTCAGGGTCTGGTTCAATGCACATTTGAATGTCCCGTGTCGTTATATGATTTCACTAGACTAACACATCACCTTTTAGAATAGAAACAAGATACCTCCAGAGAATTTGGAATTGTCCATCATATTTTGTTTTAAAGGGGTTTATCCAATAATTTATATGGTTCTGTGTAAAGAAAATAAATGCAATTTCTAATATACTTTCGTATCAATTCCCGCGGTTTTCTAGATTCTGACTTGTGTCCTACTATAGAAAGCTCCATGTTAATGGTCATGTGATTCACACAGGTGCAGAAGCTGTTACTATCATTCGGCTCTTAGTACTACTGTGATAATAACCGCTCCTGCCATCTGCATGTCCATCCCATGACCATGGATAAATCTCTATCCATCAGAAATGCACATATAAGTTTCTAGAGAAGGACAGCAAACAGATTTAGAAAACTGTGAGAAAATGGAACACAAGTATATGTGGAAAATCGTTTTGTTCCTTACACAACGTAAATCAATTATTTGCTGAAAGAGGACAAACCCCTTTAATAATTTTACATTTGTAGCATAATCTCTCTTTCTTCTCAACACATCACATCATCTTTAAAATGTACCATATTTTCTCTGGCATATAACTTTTTTCCCCCTTAAAATCTTTTTCAAAAGATCGGGGTTGTCTTATACCAGAGCCTGCCGCAAAGCCGGTTGCACTTGCTGGCCAGGGAAACCACAGGTCGCTCCAACAGACACGACTTTGCTCGTGTGTGCAAAGGTAAGGTACAGAATCGTAAGGCGATTCAGAATCATGGACAGGGCTCAGACGGCACGGGATCAGAGTCAGGAACAAGCAGAAGGTCAGGGCTGGCAGAAGAGAGGCATAGTCAGGACGGAATTGGAGTCACAACAGAAATAACACTGAACCACATGGGAATGGGAAACCAGCTTTCTCTAAAAAGCACATACGGTTCCAAAGATTCGGCAGTGGGAAGGGGAAGAAAATTTAAATAGGGAAGGCGGTCGGCCAGTGCCAATTATCAGCGCGCTGGCCCTTTAAAATCGCTGGAGGATGCGCATGCGGGAGTGCGGGGACCACCACTGGAAGAAGGAAGGTTAGAGCTGCTTCCGGGCTCTAGGGGCACAAGGGAGGCACACAGTGCGCCTGTGACTGCAGACATTGGTTTACAGGAGCAGCGTAAAAAGGTATAGGCTACATGCCCAAATTCCACAGTGCAATTCAAAATGTTGTGAAACTGCTAGATGCATTTTCTCTAATATATCTAAATGCCACGTTTCTGTAAGCAGTCCATACTTTGTGGAGGAGCTTCCTCAGCTCTTTCTCACTGAACTTGAGGGGCCAAATAACCTGTAACTACTACTCCAACCTCCACCTTTTCTTTTAGGGTAGCAAGACATTCTTTGGCTTTTAAAACCTCATTGAGACAGGGCTCCAGGCATTCCTCTGCTTATAGTGAACTCATCACACGGAATGGGGAAAACTGTGCTTTACCCGTAGAGACCTTTTATATGTGAGCTATGCCTGTGTATCTGTCCTCAACATGGTTTTAGTTCTTATATGACATCTTTCTCCTCATTATCTAGATATTTAAAGGAAATCTACCATCAAAATCACATCTGCATCAATCAATCATGATTAACCAGAGACACTTACTCATAGATCCAGACATGGACTGTGGTAATCTTCTATTTTTTTATCCAAGGCCTCTTTCTTCTAAAATCAATTAACTTTGTCAATTCGCTAATGAGCCTGAGGGGTTATCCTAGACCAGTGATGGCAAACCTTTTAGAGGCGAGTGCCCAAACTCAACAACAAAGAACCGCTTATTTATCGCAAAGTGCCACACTGAAATTAATTTGTGATTTATACTCCCTTCTCTGTCACAGTTTTCATTGATACCAGAACCTGAGGACACCAATAAGCAGAAAAATAGTCCCAGTTACAGCTGTCACTTTAAAATAGCTCTGTGCCCAGCAAGTCCTGGGCTGTTCTGGGCCTGCAGGAAGATACCTAGAGTCTTCTTGGTGATGGCCTGGGTGCCCACAGAAAGGGCTCCGAGTGCCACCTCTGGCACCAGTGCCATAGGTTAGCCTCACTGTCCTAGACCCTCTGCAATGTGGCTTTTCATGCGTTACCCTGGTCTTGCCTCCCCAGTGCTTCTTCGGTACTTGTGCAGTCAGCACTTCCGGCTCACTGCACAAGAGCTGAGGGAGCATGTGGGGAGGGGTACCTCTTCATTCAAAGTACATCTTTAAACTTTTTGTTTTCTCTCAATCTCGATCCAAAAGTTTATCCTTAAACTCACATTTTAAATGATATTTTGTGAAAGTGAACTATGATTTTCTGAGTAAGTGATCTTTTGATGTGGTTTCAAATACAATTATCATTTTTCGATGCAATGATAGAGGCATAAAAAAATTATGGTGCTCATGTATAAGCTCCCTATGAGTATTAAATGTAAATATTCCACAACATGACAAACTATGCTAATAAAAGAAGGTGCAGCTAATTTTATTCTGATCCAACATTCATCCCATATTAATAATGGGAGCACTTTCATGACATAAAGTCTACATTAAAATGTATCATTGCATTTATGTGTATGGTTTGTATAATTAATCTATATTCGCTTTGCACTCCACTGTCTCTGACACACATTATTACAAGGTAGTATATTATGGTATGGTATTTGCATGTAAAGTGGTTGAAGCATTAAGCAGGTGCATGCTACTTATGCTCATGTCCTCAGCATTAACCTTGCTAGACCTTACTGATACTAAAATGCAAACAAAATGATAACTCATAATACACTTATAAATAAAACACTTTAATGAAGACAAATAATGATGGCCCACAATACATGTAAATCTCAACAAAACACTCATCTTCCTTACATCAGGTGCTCTCTGCTAAGCAGGACATTAGGCCCTGGCCAGCTCAGCTTATATCTTGTTCAATTAATATACATTCTATCTTCTGGGAACAGTTCCCTGCTATTTCTTTTAATCGTAAATGGCTTAACAATAGAGATGAGCGAGCACTAAAATGCTCGGGTACTCGTTATTGGAGACGAACTTTTCCCGATGCTCGAGTGTTCGTCTCGAATAACGAGCCCCATTGAAGTCAATGGAGAACTCGGGCATTTTTCAAGGGACCAAGGCTCTGCACAGGGAAGGCTTGGCCAAACACCTGGGAACCTCAGAAAAGGATGGAACACCACGGAAAATGGACAGGAAACAGCAGGGGCAGCAGCATGGATGCCTCTGAGTGCGCATAATCACAACCATTATGCCAAAAATTATGGGCAACAGCATGCCATGACAGAGTGACACAATGAAGCTAGATACATCTAAAACAAGCAATAATTGACCCTGACACTAGAGTGACGGCATGCAGGGGCAGCGGCAGCAGCGGCCAGGCTATAGAGTGTCTTGGCAACATACCCCAAATGGACTCAGGCTTAAAACCATGGGTGGCAGATAGGAAACCAAAGGAGGTGAGCAAGAAAGCGCTCAAATTATCGGTAAATGATAAAAGTTGCCAGTATATTTTGTGGATTACACAGCAGCTGGTGGCGACAAAGTTAACAAGTTTGATGTGGAAGCCATGAAAACAACCCAAAATTCTGCCTGACACAGCTCGTTGAAAAGGGGACCATGTATGGAGGCAGTGAACTAGTAGTAATTAAAGGTGGCTGCAGTTTTAAAACTATGTTAGTTGGATCTGGGAGAGGAGCTGGCGCTCCGCTGCCAGGCGAGCTCTTCGCCAATCCAAGTCCCTGTCTTAGGCACTACTCCCCAAACAGCCACTTCTAAGAACCTTTTGTATAAGATTCACGTGTAGTAGCGTTCTATAAGTTTAGGATATGGCGGGTGAGGGGAATGTAAAACAGATGCGCAAGAAGCGCTGAAAATATATTGGTAAATGATTAAAAAGTTTGCCAGTATATTTGTGGATTACACAGCAGGGTGGCGACAAAGTTACAAGTTTGTGTAATGCCCTGTAATAGCTCTTGGGTGGTGTGCCTTTATCGCTAGGCTCAGCAGTTTTGAGCACCGCCTGCCTTTGCTTAGCGACGGCACTGCTGCTGTGCCTAGAGTACCGACTGATGGCGCCAGTGCCCACGATGGCAATTCGGAGGAGGAGGAGGTGGAGGAGGGGTGTGAGGAGGAGGAGTTATAGTAGGCCTTTGAGACCTGGACCGGGTAGGCCCCGCAATCCTTGCGTCAGCAGTATATGACCAGCCCCAGGGTCAGACTCGGTCCCGCCTCCACCAAGTTAAGTGTATTAGCGTTCTTATAAGTTTGGGATATGGCGGGGAGGGTGAATGTAGACAGATGCGCAAGAAGCGCTGAAATAATATACCGTAAATGGTAAAAGTTTGCCAGTTATGTTTTGTGGATAAACAGCAGCAGGGTGGCGACACAATTACGACTTTGATGTGGAATCCATGAAAACAACCCAAATTTCTGCCTGATGCACCCTCGGTTTATAAGGGACGATGTATGTAGCAGCTATGACGACTTTTGGATGGTAGCAATGGAGACAACGTGTGGAGGCTGCTATGGAGACAATTTTAATTTGGATAGTGCCTGTATGTGGCAGTCCAAAAAGTTTTCACCAGAGGAAGCGGTAGGTGTGCTCCTCCCAAAAAATGAAAAGGATAGAGTTGCGTCCTGTATGTGGCGTCCAAAAAAGTTCAAACCAGAGGAGCAGGTAGGGGGCCCTCCGAAAAATTTAACTAGATGAGTGCCTGTATGTGGCATGTCCAAACAAAGTTTTCAAACCAGAGGAGCAGGTGAGGTGGCCCTCCAGAAAAATGAAATGATGAGTCCTGTATGTGGCAGTCCAACAAAAGTTTTCCAAACCAAGGAGGTAGGTGGCCCTCCAGAAAATTTAATAGATTGATGCCTGTATGGTGGCCAGTCCCAAAAAAGTTTTCAAACCGAGGACAGGCTGTGGCCCTCCAAAAAATGAAATAGATTGAGTGCTGTATGTGGCAGTCCAAAACAAAGTTTTCAAACAGAGAGGAGCAGGTAGGTGGCCCTCCGAAAATGAAATAGATGAGTGCCTGTATGTGGCAGTTCCAAAAAAGTTTTCAAACCGAGAGTAGCAGTGTAGGGTGATCCCCCTCCAGAAAAAAATGAATAGATTGATGCCTTTATGTGGCACTCCCAAAAATTGTGTTTAAAAACAGAGGACCCGGGTAGGTGGCCCTCCAAAAAAGTAAATGCCTAAAGTACTATAAGCTAGAGACCAGTGGGCCTGTCAAAAAATAGCCAGGTTTTTTTTTTTAAACAAAACGATGCTATCCTATTGCTATGGCTAGTTTTGCTATTGCTAGGATTTTGTGCTGTGCCTGATGACTTTGAGCTATAAAAAGAAATAAAGGTAAAAAAAAATAAATCAGCAGACCTAATTCTAATCAAACCCCTAATAAATTGTCCCACTTCGGTGTTTGAGGTGGATATGCGTGTCACTAAGAGCTAAACACAACGGTCGCAGGTCTCCCAGCAAATTCCTCACAGTATGGTACTAGCTGCACTACTAGTGCCAGCAAGCCCAGCCACAAGCAAACAAAAAAAAAGGAAAATATAACGCTATTGTAGGCCTAAGTAAGCCGTTGGGGTTCTCCTATGGCTATTTTCTAGCCTACACTGAAAGCACACTGCTTTGCAATATGACTTTGAGCTATAAAAAGAAATAAAGGTAAAAAAAAATAAATCAGCAGACTCTGCCTAATTCTAATCAAACCCCTAATAAATTGTCCCACTTCGGTGTTTAAGTTGGATATGTGTGTCACTAAGAGCTAAACACAACGGTAGCAAGTCTCCCTGCAAATTCCTCACAATATGGTACTAGCTGCACTACTAATGCCAGCAAGCCCAGCCACAAGCAAACAAAAAAAAGTAAAATAAAACGTTATTTTAGCCCTAAGAAGGGCTGTTGGGTTCTTGTAGAATCACTCCTGCCTAACACTATTCTAATAGAACAGCCTAACGCTTTCCCTGACCAGCAGCAGCTCTCTCCCTAGCGGCATCCACTCCACGTCATGCTGGGTGGAGTGCAGAGTCTCCTGGCTTGTGATTGGCTCTGTTTCTGGCCGCCAAAAAGCAAAACGGCGGGAGATGCCATTTTCTCGAGCTGGCGAAATACTCGTCGAGCAACGAGCAGTTTCGAGTACGCTAATGCTCGAACGAGCATCAAGCTCGGACGAGTATGTTCGCTCATCTCTAATTATTACCAAAAATATCTACATTTCTGTTTTGTCTCTGTCAAGATGGGTTGCAGAGTATTCATTAATGAGCAAAAAAATAACTTTTTTGATCTTATTAATTCTATTAACGAAACGAAGAGTGAAAAACGACTCATCCTGTCATCCTCACCCCACCGCCTGCGCCGATGGAACACCCCTGGCATCGAAAATTGTAGGCCCCCGACAAGCGTAGACCGGACCAAGTGGTTTGTGCGTGGGACGGGTCTCCCGCAAAACGTTCTCAGCGTATTGCCGGTTCAATGCCACACTTTTGCTGGGCGGGGGACGCGACTGGGGGAAGGAGAGTTCTTCTTGTTTCTCACGCTTGTGTATGTCACACGCCTTGTTCCATGGACTGTACAAGGGAGCTAGGAAGAACATGGGTGGACGCGTACGGAAAGACTGATGGGGACACATGTCTCGAGCATTGACAGTCAATCCACAGACATCACCCTTCGCACTGTTTGCGCTCAAGTGTACCACGAGTCCCAGTTACCAAAAAACCTTGAGACATGAGAACTAGGGCAGGATATCTCTGCGGCAGTTCCCCTGCTACCCTCATCAGCAGGTGGTGTCTCGCAAAAAGTTGCGACCAGGACGCCAGATCTAGGGACCGACTAGTATTTGTCGCCCACTTCCACGCCTCTCCCTCTACCCCTAAGACCTCGTGGAAACATTTCAAAATTAAAGTGTAAACTTAAAAAATATTTTTTTTATGTGTTTGTTTGAGTTGTTTTTTTAAACAAACGAGGCTCTCCATTGCTCGGCTAATTTCGAACCTCACTGACAGCACACAACTGGGATTTGTGCTGTGCCTGATTACTTTCAGCTATAAAAAAATAAAGGTAAAAAAAAATAAATCAGCAGGACTCGCCTAATTCGAATCAAACCCCTAATACATGTCCCCCACTCGGTGTTTTTGAGGTGGTATGGCAGTACTAAGAGCTACTGAAACACAAGGTCGCCGTCTCCCCAGCAAATTCCTCACCCTATGGTACTCGCGGCACACTAATGCCAGCACAGCCCAGCCCCAAAGCCACCCCCCCCCCCCCCCAAAAAGCCAGGGAAAATATCTGCTATTGTCGGCCTCAGTAAGCGTTGGGGTTTCTCCTCTGGCTATTTTTCCGCCCTCCAGTGACCTCCCCCTTGCTTTGCCCCCGCTTTCACGCTCTCACAGCCCTAGTCCACCCCCAACAACTGCGCAGACGTCACTGCCTATTCCAGTGCTATAACAAACACCCCTAAAAATTTTCCCCCCCCACTTCGGGTTTGAGGTGGATTGCGTGGCACTCCGCTCCCCACCACGTAGACAGATATCCCTGCCAAATCCTCACAATATGGACTAGGGCCACTACTATGCCAGCAAGCCCCGCCAACAAGCAACCAAAAGACAGGAAAATCTAACGCTATGTCGGCTCACGTCAGCGGTGGGTTCTTCCATGGCATTTTCTCGCCTACCGTGACGCCCACTGCTTTGCCCATGCCTTTGCGTCTCCCGCCTCCAGTACCCCCCAATCCCTCCGCCGATCTGCCTCAGTTCTCATCAAACCCTAATAAATTGTCCCACTATCGGGGTTAGGTGGATCTGTGTGTCACTATAGAGCTAACACAATGGGTAGCAAGTTCCGCGTCTCCCAGCAAATTCCTCACAATATGGTACTAGCTGCACTACTAATGCCAGCAAGCCCAGCCACAAGCAAACAAGAAAAAGTAAAATAAAACGTTATTGTAGCCCTAAGAAGGGCTGTTGGGTTCTTGTAGAATCACTCCTGCCTAACACTATTCTAATAGAACAGCCTAACGCTTTCCCTGACCAGCAGCAGCTCTCTCCCTAGCGGCATCCACTCCACGTCATGCTGGGTGGAGTGCAGAGTCTCCTGGCTTGTGATTGGCTCTGTTTCTGGCCGCCAAAAAGCAAAACGGCGGGAGATGCCATTTTCTCGAGCTGGCGAAATACTCGTCCGAGCAACGAGCAGTTTCGAGTACGCTAATGCTCGAACGAGCATCAAGCTCGGACGAGTATGTTCGCTCATCTCTACTTACCACCATTGAATGTTACGATAGTAGAACAAGGTATTGCTATTTTATCTGAAGTTTTTTAGCAGATAAGGTTTTGAAGTGTCTTTAACATAATTTTGAACATGCCCTTTATCTTTTCCAATTAATTACCATTACCATGGCAACAAAATATATTACACTGTCGTATTATCAAACTTTTATGATTTTAAAAGCCTTTGTAGTAATAATGCAAAATGGTTGAATGCGATCGGTAACAGCATTTTTCAAGAAAATTCTATAGTAGAATGTAAGTTGTAAAATTCCATTCTGAGATCTGCACCTACATAAGATTCCACAAGATAGTCCTTCCAGCCATTGTAGTCTATGACAAAATCTGGAATCCTAGAGTATATTGTTTTGTTTCTATACAATTAACTCATATTATACTTGCAATCTTATTTCCTACAATACCTTATTGGATTTTGTCACATCAGGTTTTTCTTATGGTTATATGCATTCTGGGTTATGCCTCAGCCCATTTGGTAGTGTTATAATGGAAGTTGGGCTATGTTATGGCCCACAGTGAACGAATGAGGTGAGGTCCCTCACCTTGTGGCGGCTTTAAAGTTAGTATGTGCCAATCACTTCTCCTCTCCCCCTCACTCATGGGATTGATAAGAGGCCTTTTAGACAACCCAGGATTCACCATTTACTGCTGGAAGGGAAACATTTATTTAAAATAATTGATTAAAAAGCACTGGATTTATTCATATTGCTGACAAAGGCATTTTTGAAATTCACATGCCGTAGGAGAGATTTGGGACCTATCTTCAGGTAAACATGACCGTCCTTTTAAAGTACCCTACTGGGTCTATAAATATTGTAATAATAATTTTATAAAAAGTTCCAAAAGTCCTGATGAATATATATAAACAGTTATTCCAGGTGGTGAACCACATTATGGAAAATTCTGCCCAAATGTCTCATATGAATTGATATAAAAAAAAGTGCTATACAGTCCCTCAAATGGTTTCAATGTAAACATAATCGCATCCTGTAAAAAATGACACGTTATGCAGTTCCATATCCCAAAGTATAAAAGTTATAAAAGTATAAAAGTAAAAAGTGATTACAATTTATAGCAAAGAAGACTTTTAGGTTTAAGCCTTTTAAGACCTTAATAAATTTGGTGTACCCATAATCACACCGACCGAAAGAATAAAGGAGAAGTGTCATTTTGAAAGCATTAAACAGAGCCCACAAGAAAATGCAAAAGTCTTTTTTTTGTCAAGTTCACTGCATTTGGATTTTTTTCCCTGATTCTCACCATGGCATGGAAAATGAAATGCTGCCAATAGGAAGTACAATTTGTTATGCAGAAAACAAGCTCTTATAAAGCTCCATACACAGTACCTAAAGATGTTATGATTTTTTTAAAGAAAAGGAGCAAAAAACAGAAATGAAAAAACATTAAAGGACATTGACGGAAAAGGGTTAATACAACGAAAACAGATAATGATAATTTTAAACCAGCCCTCTTATGTGTAATGCTTCTGGAACTACTTCAACATACTGTGGGAGATGTATTAATGTGTCGGTCTTTAGAGCAGTGCAGAGTAGAGCTAGACAGTTCTCTGATACTGGATGATCTGATGCAGTATAAGGGGAGTCATAATTTTCCCATCCTATTAGTTGGGCTAATTTGCTCTGCCAAAACATTGATTTTTCTGGCACAGGGGCTATTTTGTACAGGGTCACACCCACTTTTTACCAAGGCCATACCTCTTTTTCAGATGAATTGGGAAACTGTCTAAAATCTTATAATCTTATAATCAATAAATGTGGCATTTCAGGTGTAAATGTTCTGGTGTAGACAGATTGATACATCTCCTCCACCGTGCTTTGTATACATATACATTAATCACTCCTTTTAGTGTAATGTGATAAGTTAATGAACCAACAACTGCAGCAGATAGATGTTATTGTGACAAGGTATGCAAAGTGATATACTACGCCTGCTGTATATTTAAATGTGACCAACCAATATATAGGAAAAATAGAGCATCTAGTCATTGGGCTAAAGGTTTCAAGGGCCTGGCTGTACACTCCACCTTTCTAATCACTGGGAATCCTTTCAAATGTAACTACTTAAGCAGTTCTCAATTACATGTTGAATACTCCAGGGGAGAATCAATACCTTTCCTCTAGACTGACAGAGAACAGAGTGTAAGACTTCCATGAAGTAAACTTGGATGCATTCCCAATTGAAGGAAAGTGAAACTTAGAGAGGTTGTAGAGGCAGAGACTGATAAAGAAAGGTGTGGTTTACGTTAAATTAGGAAATCAATGGTTCTCAAGAGAAATATAATAGGGACATTTTGTGGTTAGAATATATCTACAATACGTTCATAATATAGCTACAAAGAGATTTAAACATAGTGGTACACATAAATATAAGTAGAGTACAAAACTGGCTATAGTTTCTTTTCTGCCCATATTTTACAAAAATCAACATAAACCCTTTATAACATTATGTGGCTGATACCTGCATAAAAAATACACATATTTAATACACAGTAATATTTTAATAAGAATATTTAGTTCTAATCATAATTATCCTTTTACAACCTTTTAAAAATAGTTGCATTGTTGGAAAGGCAGAATGTTTCCAAGACACTTTTACTGTATTAATATCCGATCTCTCATTGCTATCTTCTTCCCTTCACATCAATGTCTTCATTACCATAAGGGATTAAGGATCAAAGATTAATTCCACATTAAGTATCTTCAAGCCAAGAATTGCGCATATAAATGCCATGCCTATTACACTGACAACTTGAGGTTTTGAAGCTTTTATTGAGATGACCTTTTAGTGCCAATACCAATATGTCTATGTGCTTTATTGTGAAAAAAATAATAGAAGCAATAGACCTGGCAAGTTTCTAGTATTAATTCTCATTACTGGCATCAAGAGGACACGGCAGCCCTGTTTTCTCATATTGAACTGACTGCTTTTAAAGGTTCCATCTTTTATTATTAGTTAATGAAACACAATATATTTGTGATATATTACTCTGACATGTCTATGTGCAGGTTAAATGTCTACCTTGACCAAAATTTATAGGAAATGGCGAAACTGAAAATCTATTACTGGAAATAGGGGTGGACTTTCAATGAGGGTTCACTGTATATACAGTATACATTAAGGACAGTAGATAAATGATTTGATAAATTTTTATCAAAAATAAAAAAAATTGAGCTATCACAAATATAAAGTTGATAAAGACTAAGCACTAAATGGACAGTGTTGATCCTGGGCTCAGGGCCGGACGAAGGGTAGGTGATCACCTAGGGCGCCACCCTCACCTTCTACCCTGGGGAGAAATCAGTGGTATGTGTTTCTCTAAAACGCTACTTATATACTGGGGACTATGCTATGAGCGGATTATATACTGGGGGCATGTTTTAGGCTACTTATATACTGGGGGCTTATTCTTAGCTACTTATATACTGGGGCATGTGCTGGCCTGGGCTACCTATTAACTGGGGTATGTGCTGACATGGGACCACAGGATAGGCCCTGATTGCGCTGAATTTTTGTTACAATTTTACAGAGGGGGGTGCAATTTTGTTTGCTGGCTAAAAGTGTCTCATCCCGGCCCGGGCTTTAAACCCACATAAACTATGTAAAAGTATGGTGCAAGATTAAAGCATGTGTTTCCATATAAGTAGACAATTTCAGAACTATTGTGCGAGGCCCCTATTACAAAGGTTGGACTCACTAAACTCCCAGCAGACAGCTTTTTACACTTCATGATTTTTGCCGAAACATTTTGAAGATATTTATAAAATTTATCGTATTATCTATTCTGCTGGCTCTGTAAATTGCTGCACGTTATCCTGTGGTTCCAAAGGGCTACCCCATAGTGATTCAGCAGTATGTGTCCATAGCCAAAGCAATCTGTCTGAAAAAAACTAATGGACTTATACTGTACCTTAGTGGGCTATAAGCACCCCAAGTAGTCTTTCTTTAGGAAACTTTTTAATGGATCCTTTCATTTATGGTGCTATTAAAATCTGTTCCCTTGTGTATAAAGAGATAATCATGTTTTGGCATGTTGGAAAAGCAGTCTTATGGGATAAAATCTGCCATTTAAGGTAATATTGTCAACTAAGTCTTTTGACATTAGTGAAATAATCAAAGAACTATCCCGTCAATAAAACAGACTTGCTTGCAGCAGTGAAGGGGATATTGATCTAAGCTGTATCTACTTTCTGTTCTGCTTTAGAAAACACTAAAATCAAAAGCCCTGCAGTGGCTTTGTAGTAGTATTGTTTGTTTAAACCATGTTTAAGGCTTGACAGTAACCCCAGTACAGAAAAAAGGATTAAGTCAGGGTCTGGTTCAATGCACATTTGAATGTCCCGTGTCGTTATATGATTTCACTAGACTAACACATCACCTTTTAGAATAGAACAAGATGACCTCCAGAGAATTTGGAATTGTCCATCATATTTTGTTAAAGGGGTTTTATCCAATAATTGATATGGTTTGTGTAAAGAAAAGTAATGCAATTTTCTAATATACTTTCTGTATCAATTCCTCGCGGTTTTCTAGATTCTGCTTGCTGTCCTACTATAGAAAGCTCCACTGTTAATGGTCATGTGATGTCACACAGGTGCAGAAGCTGTTACTATCATACGGCTCTTATTACTCTCTGTGATAATAACAGCTCCTGCATCTGCATGTCCATCCCATGACCATGGATAAATCTCTATCCATCAGAAGTGCACATATAAGTTTTCTAGAGAAGGACAGCAAACAGAGATTTAGAAAACTGTGAGAAATTGACACAAAGTATATTGGAAAATCGTTTTGTTCCTTACACAAAGTAAATCAATTATTTGCTGAAAGAGGACAACCCCTTTAATTTACATTGTAGCATAATCTGCTCTTTCTCAATCACATCAGCAGCTTTAAAAGGTACCATATTTTCTGGCATATAACTTTTTAACCCCTGAAAATCTTTTCAAAAGATCGGGGTTGTCTTATACCAGAGCCTGCCGCAAAGCCGGTTGCACTTGCTGGCCAGGAAACCACCAGGTCGCTCCACAGACACGACTTTGCTCGTGGTGGTGGCAAAGGTAAGGTACAGAATCGTAAGGCTGAGTCAGAATCATGGACAGGCTCAGACGGCACGGGATCGGAGTCAGGAACAAAGCAGAAGGTCAGGGCTGGCAGAAGAGGAGCATAGTCAGGAACGGAATCGGAGTCACAACAGGAAATAACACTAAACACACTGGGAATGGGAAACCAGCTTTCTCTAAAGCACAAGGTTCAAAGATTCGGCAGGGGAAGGGGAAGAAAATTTAATAGGGAAGGCGGTCGGCCAGTGCCAAACATCAGCGCGCTGGCCCTTTAAATCGCTGGAGGATGCGCATGCTGGAGTGCGGGGACCACCACTGGAAGGAGGGAAGGTTAGAGCTGCTTCCGGGCTCTAGGGGCACAGGGAGGCACACAGGTGCGCCTGTGACTCAGGACATGGTTTACAGGAGCAGCCGTAAAAAATGGTATAGGCTTACATGCCCAAATGCCCACAGTGCAATTCAAAATGTTGTGAACTGCTAGATGCATTTTCTCTAATATATATAAATGCACAGTTTCTGTAAGCAGTCCATACTTTGTGGAGGAGCTTCCTCAGCTCTTTTCTCACTGACTCGAGGGGCCAAAAAACCTGTAACTACTACTCCACCTTTTCTTTTAGGGTAGACAAGACATTCTTGTGGCTTTCTAAAACCTCATTGAGACAGGGCTCCAGGCATCCTCTGCTTATAGTGAACTCACACGGAATGGGGAAAACTGTGCTTTACCCCGTAGAGACCTTTTATATGTGAGCTATGCCTGGTTGTATCTGTCCTCAACATGGTTTTAGTTCTTATATGACATCTTTCTCCTCATTATCTAGATATTTAAAGGAAATCTACCATCAAAATCACCATCTGCCATCAAAATCAATCAATGATAAACCAGAGACACTTACTCATAGATCCAGAATGGGACTGTGGTAATCTTCTATTTTTTTATCCAAGGCCTCCTTTCTTCTAAAATCAACTTTGTCAATTACGCTAATGAGCCTGAGGGGTTATCCTAGACCAGTGATGGCAAACCTTTTAGAGGCCGAGTGCCCAAACTACAACAAAGAACCGCTTATTTATCGCAAAGTGCCAACACTGAAATTTAATTTGTGATTTATACTCCCTTCTCTGTCACAGTTTTCATTGATACCAGAACCCTGAGGACACCAATAAAGCAGAAAATAGTCCCAGTTACAGCTGTCACTTTAAAATAGCTCTGTGCCCAGCAAGTCCTGGGCTGTCTGGGCCTGCAGGAAGATACCTAGAGTCATCTCTGGTGATGGCCTGGGTGCCCACAGAAAGGGCTCCGAGTGCCACCTCTGGCACCAGTGCCATAGGTTAGCCATCACTGTCCTAGACCCTCTGCAATGTGGCTTTTCATGCTGTTACCCTGTCTTGCCCTCCCCAGTGCTTCTTCGGTACTTGTGCAGTCAGCACTTCCGGCTCACTGCACAAGAGCTGAGGGAGCAGTGGGGAGGGTACCTCTTCATTCAAAAGTACATCTTATAAACTGTTTTACTCTCAATCTCGATCCAAAAGTTTATCTCTTAAACTCACATTTAAATGATATTTTTGTGAAATGTGAAACTATGATTTTCTGAGTAAAGTGATGCTTTTGATGTGGTTTCAAATACAATTATCATTTTTCGATGCAATGATAGAGGCAATAAAAAATTACTGGTGCTGCATGTATAAGCTCCCTATGAGTATTAAATGTAAATATTCACAAACATGACAAACTATGCTAATAAAAAGAAAGGTGAGCTAATTTTATCTGATCCAACATCATCCCATATTTAATAATGGGAGCACTTTCATGACATAAAAGTCTACATTAAAATGTATCATTGCATGCTATTATGTATGTTTGTATAATTAATCTATATTCGCTTTGCATCCACTGTCTCTGACACCACATTTATTACAAGGTAGTATATTATGGTATGGTATTTTGCATGTAAAGTGGTTGAGCATTAAGCAGTGCATGCTACTTATGCTCATGTCCTCAGCATTAACCTTGCTAGACCTTACTGATACTAAAAATGCAAAAAAATGATAACTCATACACATTATAAATAAAACACTTAATGAAGACAAATAATGATGGCCACATACTAAATGTAAAATCTTCACAAAACACTCATCTTCCTTACATCAGGTGCTCTCTGCCTAAGCAGGACATTAGGCCCTGGCCAGCTCAGCTATATCTTGTTCAATTAATATACATTCTATCTTCTGGGAACAGTTCCCTGCTATTTCTTTTAATCGTAAATGGCTTAACAACAACATAAACAATATTTCATCAGATCTCTCAAAACATATTAATCAGACATATAATAGCTAAAAGAGTGTTGTACAGCACTGCATGCTGGGATGGCTGCCAGTCCATTCTCATACTGTAGATCATGCTTGTAGAAGCTGTGGTTACAAGGGGCTTGGCTGAAAATGCCTTATAGGTTTCATGTCTGAAAAATTCTTATGAAAGTAGTATGCCCAGCTAATAAATGCAACATTAATTCATTACAGAATGATAATATAAAACTAAAGGGACTGTCCCATTTCAGCACATAAATGCTATTGGATGTATATTGAAAAGTTATACAAATTTCTAATATACTTTCTGTCATTCTATGGAAAGCTTCTATGTGAGCTTCCAGTGGATTCAATTCTGTCACACAGGTGCACAGGTGTGAGGTCACACAGAAGCACGGCTTGTAATAACACACAGTTATAACATCTCTGATTACTTTCAGTTATACTGATGGCTTGTGTACCTGTGTGATATCACTTCGATTTTTATCCACAGGAGGTACACATAGAAGCTTTCTCTAGAATGACAGCAAGCAGAGATTTAGAAAACGGTGAGGAATTGATAAAGTTTATTGAAAATTGCTTAACCATTCATTAAACAAACAATATTATTTACTTGCTAAAATGAGACAACCCCTGTATGAGATTAAGAGGGACTCTTAATCTCATAACATAGCTTAACATAGCTCCCCAGTGCTTCTATCTAACATTGGCAGCAATTCTAAATGTTCTACGTTTCAGAGAGATCCCTTAAAGGGTTGAAAATTTACATGACCATAGACTACTGTTTATTCATAGGAAGCAAACAATGAATCTTTCTGTTGATTGACAGCAAACAGACAGCAAGAAGAGATCTAGAAAACCTTAAAGAATTGATACAGAAAGTATATTGGAATGGAGCCTTTGAATTGCCTTTCCAAATATAACCAAAATGACAGGTGTGAACGTGGCCTCAGGTACCACAAACATGTATCCTAGAGAATTTGTAAACATTTTATAATGTGGTAGAGGGGGCATATTAACCCCTTGCCACAGATAGCCTTTTTCCATTTTAATTTCTGTTTATTACTCCCTACTTTCAAAAATCAATACCTTTTTTATTTTCCCATGTACAATAATGTATCAGGGCTTGTTTTCTGTAAAAAAATAGTATTTTATATTCTGTCCATTGACTTCAATAACTATTTTATAGTTAGGAGTACAAAGTTACCTAAGATCACTTATTTTTTATGTGTTGAGAAATGGCAAAAAAGTTAACTTAGATCACTTGTTATTATTTTTTATGTGTTGCAAAATGGCAAAAAAGTGTCGATTCATTTGAGTGCAATTTTCCATTATGGGGTTCACCGATGGGAATAACCATTTTTATACCTTTATAGATTGGACCTTTGGGGATGCAGTGATGCCTAACATTTTATGTTTTTTTTACCTTTTCCCACTTTTATTTATTTATTGTTTTATTTGTGCTAGGGGCTTTAGGGACATTTTTAATAATTTTATTTTTCATTTTTATTAATTTTTTTTTAAACTTTTTTAATTTTCACATTAATTTCATATGAACTAGGGATCATGCGATCCCTAGTTCATACTAATGCACTGCAATAATTGTATTGTAGTGCATTAGAAGTGTCTGCCTATGCAGGTGCATAGGCTGACAGGCATCTAATCGGTCCAGCCAGAGCAGAGAAAACGGCCCCCACAATTGCATCATGGGGAGCCAGGAGGAGAGGGAGGGAGAACCCTCCTTCTGCAGGTACATTGGAAGGAGGGAGCCACAGCACCGAAGAATAGATTATGAAGAAGTCTTTATTGGTGCATCATCAAGGCATAAAACAGCGACTAGAGATGAGCGAGCACTAAAATGCTCGGGTACTCGTTATTGGAGACGAACTTTTCCCGATGCTCGAGTGCTCGTCTCGAATAACGAGCCCCATTGAAGTCAATGGGAGACTCGAGCATTTTTCAAGGGGACCAAGACCAAGGCTCTGCACAGGGAAGCTTGGCCAAACACCTGGAAACCTCTGAAAAGGATGGAAACACCACGGAAATGGACAGGAAACAGCAGGGGCAGCATGCATGGATGCCTCTGAGGCTGCTTAATCACACCATTATGCCAAAATTATGGGCAACAGCATGGCCATGACAGAGTGACAGAATGAAGCTAGATAGCATCTAAAACATGCAATAATTGACCCTGACACTATAGGGGACGGCATGCAGAGGCAGCGGCAGCAGCGGCAGGCTAGAGAGTGTCTTGGCAACATACCCCAAATGGACTCAGGCTTAAAACCAATGGGTGGCAGAGAGGAACCAAAGGAGGTGAGCAAGAAGCGCTCAAATAATTTCGGTAAATGATAAAAGTTTGCCAGTATATTTTGTGGATTACACAGCAGGGTGGCGACAAAGTTAACAAGTTTGATGAGGAAGCCATGAAAACAACCCAAAATTCTGCCTGACACAGCTCGTTTGATAAGGGGACCATGTATGGAGGCAGTGAACTAGTAGTAGATTAAAAGTGCTGCAGTTAAAACTATGTTAGTTGGATCTTGGGATGGAGCTGGCGCTCCGCTGCCAGGCGAGCTTTCGCCAATCCAAGCCCCTGTCTCTAGGCTACTCCCCAAACAGCACTTCTAAGAACCTTTTGTATAAGATCAAGTGTAGTAGCGTTCTTATAAGTTTAGGATATGGCGGGTGAGGGGAATGTAAACAGATGCGCAAGAAGCGCTGAAATAATATTGGTAAATGATAAAAGTTTGTGCCAGTATATTTTGTGGATTACACAGCAGGGTGGCGACAAAGTTAACAAGTTTGATGTGGAATGCCCTGTAATAGCTCTTGGGCGGTGTGCCTTTTATCGCCTAGGCTCAGCAGTTTCAGCACCGCCTGCTGTCGCTTAGCGACGGCACTGCTGCTGTGCCTAGAGCTACCGACTGATGGCGCCATGCCCACGGATGGTAATTCGGAGGAGGAGGAGGTGGAGGAGGGGTGGGAGACTCCTTTCCTCTCCAGGGATGAGAGTGGAAAGATTTTGCTTGTACCGTGGGTCCAGGAGAGTGAATACCCAGTAATCGGTGCTGGAATAAATTCTTTGAACGCGAGGGTCACGGGATAGGCAGCTTAGCATGAAATCTGCCATATGCGCCAGAGTCCCATCGCGCAAGAATTCACTCCCCTCACTGGCCTGACTGTCCATTTCCTCCTCCTCCAACTCCTCCAACTCCTCTTCTTCTGCCCATACACGCTGAACAGTAAAGGACTCAACAATGGTCCCCTCTTGTGTCTCACCAACATTCTCCTCCTCTTCCTCCTCATCCTCCTCCACCTCCACCTCCTCCGATATGCGCTGAGAAACAGACCTAAGGGTGCTTTGGCTATCAACAAGGGAATCTTCTTCCCCCGTCTCTTGTGACGAGCGCAAAGCTTCCGACTTCATGCTGACCAGAGAGTTTTTCAACAGGCCAAGCAGCGGGATGGTGAGGCTGATGATGGCGGCATCACCACTGACGATATGTGCGTCACTAAGCGCTAAACTCAACGGTCGCAAGTCTCACTACAAATTCCTCACAATATGGTAGTAGATATGTTTCAGAGAGATCCCTTAAAGGGTTGAAAATTTACATGACCATGGACTACTGTTTATTCATAGGAAGTAAACAATGAATCTTTCTGTTGAATGACAGCAAACAGACAGCAAGAAGAGATCTAGAAAATCTTAAAGAATTGATACAGAAAGTATATTGGAAAATTATATAACCTTTAATTGCACAACAATATCATATTTGCTGAAATTTACTCAAACCCTTCACGCTCCGTACCGTACATGTACGGTGCAGAGGAGCTGGGTATATGAAGAGGGCTCACGGGCTGAGCCCTCTTCATAGAGAGGTGGGGTTTGCTGCATATTGTAGCACACCCACCACTAATACCCACAGTCAGTGATAGCACAGATCGCGGGTATTAACCTTGCTGATGCCAGTGGCACGTAAAAGACAGTGGGGCTTTGGCACTGCCATCTTGGTTACGATCATCGCTCCCCCAAATATCATCAGGGGCAGTGATTAGTTGCCAAGGCAGACTCAGGTCATTGGCCGACCGGAGGCTGTCTGGTTTCTGCAGATACAATACAATGAGCCAGTAGGTCTAAAAATATAGTAAAAAAAAAGTTAGAACTACCCCCTTTCCCTAAAACTGAGATAAAATGGAATAAACAATAAAAATAACAAACACGTTAGGTATAGCCGTATCACAAAATGGCTGATCTATCAAAATATAAAAATGGTTATTGCCCGAGGTGACCCCATAACGGAAAATAGCGCCCAAATGTCAGACATGCGACTTTTACACCATTTGACATCACATAAAGATTTAATAAAAAGTTGCACAATCCTCAAACTGGTAGCTGTGAAAACATCAGCTCATTTCGCAAAAAATTACACCTCAAAGGTTCACACATGTTTAATTTTTGAAAATGTATTAAAACATAATAAAACCTTTGGTAAAACATTTGGTATCACCGTGATCGTGCCGAACCAAAGAATAAAGAAGGGGTGTTATTTGGAGGCCACAGTGAAAGTGACGTAAATTATGTTTTTTTGCCAATTCACCACATTTGGAATTTTTTTTCCAGATTCCTAATACATGGCATGGAATAATAAATAATGTCACTGAAAAGTAAAATTTGTTACACAGAAAATAAGCCCTCACACAGCTCTGTATATGGAAAAATGAAAAGGGGAGAGCGAGAAATGAGAGAAAACAAACTTTTGTCCTTAAGTGAAGAACCCCTTTAAAGGTTTAAAAGACAAAATTGTTTTTATAAGAAATGATTTAAAAATAGCACAATTTTAAAATAGTTAGGAGTTTAAAGTTGTGTGGTAAAATATTTATTGAAAGCAAAATAATAATACCATGGTGTCCCAGCCTCCTAGGCGCACATTTAAAGGAGATTTAAAGGGCCAGCGCCCAGATAATTACTGCTGGCCGGCTGCCTTTTCTGTTAAATGTCAAGCCCCTTCCTCTGTCCCCTGCCGGATCTTTGTGCTTCTATGCCTCAAAAAAAGCTGTGTTCCATGCCCTGTGCGCTAGTCTTGATTTCCCGTTGGGACCTCGGTTCTGTTCCTGACCTCGCTTCTACGCTGCCTGCACTGACCTCTTGCTTTGGCTTTGATCCTGTGCTGCCTGTCTCGACCTCCTGCCTGTCCATGACCATGGTTCTGCCTGACGACTCCGTACCTCACCTTGGCTGGCATTGTGGACAAAGCAGGCCTGCCTCCACTCCCAGGAATCAACTTACGTCATTGTTCACGGTGGTACAGCGGGTCCACTACCCCTAAACCCTGAAAGGGGTTAAGTGAAAAGAGAGTTGAAGTTTTATGCAGTTATCGAAGGAGATGGGTTTTTAGACCACGTTTTGTTGCTTTGAAGCTTAGGTATTAGTCTAAACGTTAGGGCATTGCAGACAATTGGTGCAGCTCTGGAAAAGCCCTGGAGACGTGAGTGAGAGGTTTGAATTAAGGAAAAAAATCTTTGGCAGATCAAAGAGCATGGGTTGGGCAATTTGGTTCCTTATTGGCTACCTCTGTTGTTTCCTTGATGGCTAACCACAATAATTGTGTTTATTTGTTATTTGTCTTGTTTCATGTCCACACTTTGGTGTAGAGAGAGACTGTCTTCATGGCTGTCCTGTATTGCCTAGGATATGTAGAGAAAATGAGGCAGGGCTGTTGGTGTGCTGGAGTCCAATGTTCAATGTCACATTACAAGAAGTTTGGAAAATGTTCCTCCAATGTTCAATGTCACATTACAAGAAGTTTGGAAAATGTTCCTACAGATGTGAGTAGAAAATCGGCATTTCATTCTGCTTTTATGCTTCAGAAATTCGGGGGAGGGGGGTTTTGACAGGGCATCGGATGATCCGACTGATTTGGATAGAGTGCGGGATTTAACTTTAAAATTGTGTCGCAAGCCATGCACTTACATGCACCAGGAAAAAGAAAGTAAACTCTGCCGGACCTGAGAGGGGAGCGACACATGGAGGATATTGGGTGCACAATGTAAATGAATCGCCGCAGAGTTCATTCTCGTCATACACTCCAAATTGGGGAGCGCACAGGACCGGGTAAATAAATGTGCCCCACTGTCTCTCTTGGGAAAGTGGCCTTGTACTTGAACAGTACTCTAGTTATGATTAGAGATGAGCGAACATACTCGTCCGAGCTTGATGCTCGTTCGAGCATTAGCGTACTCGAAACTGCTCGTTGCTCGGACGAGTATTTCGCCAGCTCGAGAAAATGGCATCTCCCGCCATTGTGATTTTTGGTGGCCAGAAACAGAGCCAATCACAAGCCAGGAGACTCTGCACTCCACCCAGCATGACGTGGTACCCTTACACGTCGATAGCAGTGGTTGCCTGGCCTGATCAGGTGACCCTGAAATAGACTAGCCCCTGCCAGCGCTGCTCGGATCATTCTCTGTCTGGATGCCGCTAGGGAGAGAGCTGCTGCTGGTCAGGGAAAGCATTAGGGTGTTCTATTAGAATAGTGTTAGGCAAGAGTGATTCTACAAGAACCCAACAGCCCTTCTTAGGTCTACAATAACGTTTTATTTTACTTTTTTTTGGTTTGCCTGTGGCTGGGCTTGCTGCCATTAGTAGTGCAGCTAGTAACATATTGTGAGTAATTTGCAGGGGGACTTGCGACCGTTATGTTTAGCTCTTAGTGACACACATATCCACCTCAAACACCGAAGTGGATGACCATCTCCTTTGTTTTTTGACATTGATCACTAGATTGTTGCTTTCTCTCAACTTAACAAAGTCGCAGATGGTATTTCTGTACTCCTCATCATTGCCCTTGTTGATGCAACCGACAATAACCTAGTCATCTGAAAATTTTTGCAGGTGGCAGGAGATAGAGTTATATCTGAAGTCCGAAGTTTAGAGGGTGAAGAGAAAGGGAGACAGTACAGTCTCTTGTGGTGCTCCACTGTTGCTGATGACTGTATTGGAGCAGATGTTTACTATTTGGACATAGTGCGGTTGGTTCCTCAGGTAGTCATAGGTTCAGTTGGTTAGGGTGGTGTCCATTTGCAATGCCCTCATTTTTTCTCTCAGGCCACCAGGTTCTATTGTATTGAAGGCACTGGAAAAATCAAAGTACATCATTCTGATTGAGGTTCCCCTGCGCTCTAGGTGAGAGTATGTCCTGTGCAGCATAAACAGCACCGCATCGTCCACGTCTATCCCCTCATTGTAGGTGAACTGGAGTGGGTCCAGACGCCCCTCGACCTCCTTTTTTAGGTACTTAGTCAGAACTCTTTCGACTTCATTATATGTGATGTCAGAGCAATCGGCCTGTAGTGGTTTGGGCTTTTTGGTTTCTCAATCTTGTTCAATGGTCTGATAATCAAAGTTTTCCAGGCCACTGGTACCTTCCTTAAGCTAATATTGAAGAGATCCGACCAGCACATTACACAGCTCCATGGCACAAGTTTTGAGTAGGTGTGGACATATCTCATCTGGCCCGCTAGTTTTGTTAACTTTGAGGGCCCTCAATACATCTAGTACCTCCCCTGTGCTCACTGTTGGGACCATGCCTTTAGGTTTACTTGATGTCTGTTCAGTTCTGCACGCTCTTGTTCTAGTGCTTGCTTTGTCTTGGTGCCCTTCTGAGAACCGGTTGAAAAAGAGGTTCATGTCGTCTATCATCTGCTTGCTTATGTCCAAGGACTGCTCAGTTATTTTCTTGAGTCCTGTCCACACCGCCTTTACATTATTGGTTTCTAGATTTGCTTCTAATTTCCTTCTATAAGCTTCCTTCCCCTCTTTAATCTTGGTTCTCAGTTCTTTCTTAATTGTATTAAAGGCCACCTAGTCTTCTTTCCTAAAGGCTTCATTTTTCCTGTTTAGGACTGCCTTCAGGTCTTTGGATACCCTAGGCTTGTTGTTCTGGAAGCACCGGATTTGTTCCTCTGGGATTACCTGATCAAGGCAAAACTTGAGATAGGCTGACACACTGTCAGTCCACTCATTGATCTCTTCTGCTCTAAAGACGCTCCAGTCAGTTAGGTGGAAGCATGCTCTTAAGGATTCAGTTCTGGCTACAGTCCATTTGTGCACAATCTTACTTACTGGTAGAATTCTCTTCACCAGCTGTTTGTAGATAGGTATCCCTATGACTATGTTGTGGTCCGTTCTGCCTAATGGCGGGCGGGTCACTATAAGGTATGTTAGATTCCAAGATTATTAATTTACAGAGGAAGGAATCTACCATCAGATTGACTTCTAACAGTAGATTATTCATGGTAGAATTCTGTTAATGCAACTACAAAACATAATCACTGAAAATATTGTGTAGGTTTGACAAACAGCCAGAACTTTTTAAATGCACATAACAAGGTAAGCAGCATCCTTTGAGCTTGTATTCTGGATTTTAATGTATGTGCTTGGATATTGCAGAGTGTGAAACAATCTTTGCTTTTATTACTTGAAGATAAGAACAACAGGGATACAGTGATTCTTTTTGTCCGAGCCTCATATATTAGAAACACATAAACTCATATTATTTTCATTTATTTTCATATTTATTAGTCTTGGCTCCCCAATGCTCTTTGGATAGTTGACTATATTCTTTTATAATACATAAGGCACATATTTTATTGAAATGTTTAGCTCTTTGGAAGAGAGTTCTAATAACAACAAAACATTAAATTTAACATCTTGTACTTGTCCAAGACAGAATAATGTTGTACGTGCAAAAAGCGAGGCGTATATGAGTGTATCTGTCTGGAAGCTGGAGAGACAACATTTTGTCCACATCTATTGTGACATAAAAATTTTTCATAAATCATAACTTTGTATGTTGTATGAAGGAGAATCATAACATTCCTTACCTTTTCAGTAATCTGTAGTTACCATTTCCCTGCATTTAGGGTCCTTGAATAAGATATGAAATAGTCTTTGTGTACAGAAATAAATCCAGTAAGTCAAAAGCAGTAAAGGAAGAAAAGGAGGTGCAAGTACACCCTCTTTGGATTCTATGAACCAATCACTGTCTTTTGACTGCAGGCGGTGAAGGTCCTGAGTCTATACTGATGTTTTTCGAAGTCACTAGTTTCTGTAGCACTGTAGCCCTTACTAATCTTTATCAGGACCGGGCAGTAGTGGTTTATTATGGCTTCTTCCTTCTCCTTTCTTCACTGCTTAGCGCTGAAGTAGTGCTACGCAGTGAATACAGGAGCTAGCACTGTCATTGAGGGGCAGAAAAGCCTTCACATGGGGAAATCGGGCAGAAGATCTTTAAGATGTCTGCAGGAGCAGTCAGCCCCCAGCACACTGATTTTTAACTACTTTGCCCCCACCATACAGAAGCGCTTACCATCATCCGAAAGGGAGCCCCGTGACACCTCTCCCCGCTCTGCCATCTTGTCCTCCATGTGCAGTGGAAGTGAAGACTCTAGCAGCTCCCCACTCCGCGAAGGGGAAAGAAAATCTACAGACACACGGCAGAGGCTCTCGCCGGACCCCAGCAGTTGTACACGGGGAACTCAAGCAAGAGTGCGCTGCTGATTCGGCGCAGAAGAAGACTTGCCATCAAGCCACGGCCTCCAACAAAGAAGCGCCTCGCATGCCTAACAGTCCAAGACCTGGACCCTCACCACGAGGCAACACTCCACCAGGCCTCTCCCTCGGGATACCAGACCCAGCAGCTTGTGAGCCTTTAAAATTAAACCAGACCCCCTTTGCCTTAGGTGCCAGATCTATGGGGTACCCCAACCTGACCTACCAACTCCAGAGGCAGCAGTCCATGCTCTCCAGGGACACCCTAAACTACAGACCACGCTCCAGCAACGTCCAAGGCTCCTTGACCTATCCAGGAGAGCTTCCCTCCTTCCTGCGTGCCCTTTTAATTGGAGACTAAACGAATCCCTTCTACAAGACCAGCTATGCCTCTCAGAACTAAAAGAGGTGATCAACAAATTCTATCTAGACCACCAACACGACTCCACACTACCCACCTATAAATGGGAGATTCTAAAGTGTAACCTAAGAGGGATCCTCATAAAACATGGGTCCCTTTTGAAAAGGGCCGCCAGTACCAAACTCACATCCTTTATGGAAACCATTCACGACCTTGAGGCTAAACACAAAAGAAGCCTACTACTTGAGATCCTGCGGGAACAGAAAAGATTCAAACATTTGTGTTCCCAGTCATTCTATGAGTGGGGAACAAGCCAGGATGCTTAAAAGCCAAGGCACTCCATGACAAGAGAGCTTCGACGTATATTGCCTATATGGTGAATGGTGCTGGTACACCTGTTCACACCACCGAGGATATTGCAGAAGCCTTCTCTTCACATTACCACTCCCTATACAACCTTCCCCTGCCCTCAGCCTCATTTACCCCACCAAACCCCCGATTTCACTGATACAATATATACAGAACACTGCTTTACCCACTCTGTGAAAATAGGACGCAAAGTTACTCAAACAGCCCTTCTCTCTCGTGGAACTTCAAACGGTAATTAAATCCCTACCAGCCGGCAAAAGATCCCCTACCTACCCACTCACCTTCTGGGAGGCCTAGGTAGGGACACAGGGAAGGCAGGACTTCGGGTAGGCAGGACCTCGGTTAGGCAGGACCTCGGGAAGGCAGGACCTCAAGAAGGCAGGACCTCGGCATGGCAGGACCTCGATGTTGGTAGGACCTCTGGATGGCAGGACCTCTGGATGGCAGGACCTCAGGATGACAGGACCTCAGGATGGCCACGGAATACAGGACCACCACAGGAATACAGAACCGCCACAGGAGTACAAGACTGCCACAGGAGTACAGGACTGCCACAGGAGTACAGGACTGCCACAGGAGTACAGGACTGCCACAGGAGTACAGGACTGCCACAGGAGTACAGGAATGCCACAGGAGTACAGGAATGCCACAGAAGTATAGGAACGCCACAGGAGTACAGGAACGCCACAGGAACACAGGAACGCTACAGGACTGCCACAGGAACACAGGACCGCCACAGGAATACAGGACCGCCACAGGAACACAGGAATGCCACAGGAACATGGAAGCACGGAGGCGTCTGGAAACGCATAGGAAACACGAAGGTGTCTGGAAATGCACAGGAATCATGGAGGGCTTTCTCTTCAGTGGAAAGACTTGAAGATCCAGCAGGTAATGCTGGGAGCCGCCAGCCTATATAGGAGTCCAGAAATGCAAGCCCGATTCAAATCTTGAAAGAGTCAGCGTGTGCTCACCCTAGCAGCGGGAGCACGTAGCCTAGCCAAGAAGCAGACCTGCAGCCTGGACGGGACCGCAACGGAGCCATCAGGAGCTGGGAGAGGTAAGTAACGGCCCAGGGGAGCGGGGACAGCAGCAGGCACGGGTGTAACCGTGACACTCGAAACAACAACCTTAAATCCTTCTCCCTGATTCATCAATTGACATTAACGAGAATCTCTCGCTCAACACTGAAAAGACGTTTGATCGGGTGGACTGGGCCTTTCTTGAAGGAACTGTATCCCAAATTGGACTAGGCCCGGTACTACGAGCAAAAATAAAAACCATATACAGTTCCCCACAAGCACAAATCAAACTTAATGACTCACTATGACCTCCCTTTACCATCAAAAACTGTACTAGGCAGGGATGCACCCTATCCCCTCTTTTGTAAGCCCTAGTAATAGAACACCTTCTCAACGCTATCCGGTCACATCCCAACATCACGGGAATCAAGATCCACTAATCGCATGTTCAAGCTCTTCTTCACCTTACACAGTGTAATACAGATGTATTACACTGTGTAATGTTGTAATGTAACACACTGAGCATGCGGCGCAGTTCCCAGAAGGCATCACCAGGCTCCCGAAAGAAGCCGTGCAGCCCTGGCAGACCGTGGGACTGCGATCAGAGCAGCTGACCCCCCCGGTAAGCACCGCGGGAGGGTCCGATTCGCATTAAATACCCTTTACACGCCGTGGTCAGCGTGACCTTGGCTTGTTAGGGGTTAACACCCGCGAACGGAGATTAAGAAGTGGGTGTTGGCCTTAATATACAGCTGACACCCACAGCTTCTGGGGAATGAGCTGTGCCTCTCTCTTTCTTAATGGAGCAGGGCATTTCCCAACTAGGCTGTCCCAACCTATCAGTGTGCACCTCCAGCCATGTACCCCAGCATGCCTTTTTTTCCACACCTGAGCAAATGTTACTAGCTTGCTAGTCCTGCTGTATGGTATTCTGTTTCTGTCTGCTACCCAGACCCCCGGCTTGTTCCTGACTCTATTTACATGTGCGCTCCCTGGTATATGACCATGGCTTATTTCTTGAACCTGTGCTGCCTGCCATAACTCTCTGCCTGCCCCTGGATTCAGATTGAATGCTGCCTGCCCTGACTATGCACTGTTACTGACTACCTGCCTGCCTGATCCCTTGGTACCACATACCGGTGTCTCTGTGCCTGCTGGGCCAGCTGCTATCTATACTAGGACCATCATGGCTGTGAACTAAAACTTATATTTTTATTAGATATACCTTAAAATATACAAAGGTCACAGGTTGTGAATTCTAAGAACAACAACAACAATCCGTACTATAGACGCTGACCTAGGCGACTATACTGATCACCACAACCCCCAACGGTTGTGGATCAAACAATGGGGATGCCACGTACCTGTAAATCACGGTGCCATGCACCCTACCATCCAAAAAATACCTTGCAAAGAGGAAATAAAAGATGGTTCTTACCACAACTTGTAATGGTCTGTAGTTGTGTCCAGTGGTCAGCTGTGCTGTTTCCAAATAGAGAAATGTAATTTTATCTTACTATAGATTCATTGAACACTAAAAATTGCCCTCAACATTGTAAAATGCATTTTCCTTTTTAACCCATTGTGAAGGTGCAAATTTTAGTGTTCATTTCAATTAATCTCTATGGGGCAGATTTACTTACCCGGTCCTGTGACGATCCCACGGTGCGTTGTCCGACGAGGATTCGGGTCTGCCGCGATTCACAAAGATTGTGCTCCCGAGTTCCTGCATCCGTCGTTTGTGCGCCAAGGTACGCCGGAGTTCCCCTGCTTCTTCCTGGTGCATGTAAGTGCTTGATCTTGCAACACAATTCCGTTTTTAAATTCCGCTGTTTATCCGGATTCATCGGGTTGTCCTACAGCCACGTCCCCGGATTTCTGTCGCATGCAAGCCGGCGCCGATGCACCATAATCCGATTACGTGCACCAAAAACCTGGGGCAATTTGGCACAAAACGGAAATAATCGCGAAACCTGCCAAAAGTGCGGCTTTCGGACCCTTATTAAATGTGCCCCATTGTTACTATATGCAAATAAACTTGCACAAATGTGTTTGGGTGTCTCACACACTTTTTTTTTTATAAACATGACAGTAAACAAATTGGCAACATAAATCTTAGACATTTCAAAATGTTTGCTACATTTCGGTTGAAATCTTATTGCATGATTATCAATTACACTTTTAGATGACTCACATGCAATTCATAGCTTTGGGTAATTTACTTACAAAATCAAATATACAGGCTAAACCAAGTTCAACTATGGGTCACAGATGTAGATATCCCTTTAATTTGGTTTCTTTTTCTATTATAACACAGTGCAGTGGAAATACAGGCAACTGATCTATTTTTATGCCTGTATTTCTAATCCATTAATGATTTCTTCACTCAATCAACTGATTCACTGGTGAGGAAACAAGTGATGTCCACTGAGATAATGATGCATTTTAGTAATATAGAGGAGCATGCGCCACATCTACACGAGTTCCATTAACTGATTACATCTATCAGAACAAGCTCCAAGCCGCATATTTTTTGTGAGAAACACATATTGACTAACCGGCTCTACCTTATCATGTCGTGAAATCTGAGTCATTGTAGGTGCATTTATTAGAATATGTATTTTATCAGTTCTTTCTTGAAATTAACATGAGTATTCACCGGGACAGATGTCTACCATGATTACTGTACCACATACTATCTATTTGACCTCTTCTTGGCTGAAACAGAATATAAACTCCATCAAAAATATCTTTTTTTCTAAATGGAGGAAGGAAGGG
Organism: Engystomops pustulosus; assembly: GCA_019512145.1. Lineage (NCBI taxonomy): Eukaryota > Metazoa > Chordata > Amphibia > Anura > Leptodactylidae > Engystomops > Engystomops pustulosus. Next base: position 115,468,446 of record CM033642.1, on the reverse strand, counting down.
AGCTGTAGTGATGCACTTGAAAAAATTGAAAGAATACTATAGCAATAAACATGCCTGTTTTTTGTCAATCGCACTGGAAGATCAGACAAGGCAAATTCAATTTCTCCAAACTTGGTTTTCCATGAGTGGTAGCTGCAAAATATAGAACACAGAAGAATAAGCTGGAACTCTTGGACTTCAGTATGAGATGTATAAAAGGGTCATGATCTAAGTCAATATTGGGCATCATAGTCGTTCAAACTGCCCATTCATTTTCAGTTACAAGAGGTGAAGCATATTTTTGAGTAGAGTCTTTGGCAGTCCCCATCTGTAAAAAGGATCCCAATTAAATTTTCACAGTTAGCTCCTTTCCACAATGTACATTTCAGCACTGACAATTTGTGGACAGTATCATGAATATATGGTGTGGGGATCTAATGAGCACGTTTTTAATCCCAGTCCATAAAAAGCATCAAGATAAATAATAGAATTGTAGGATTTGTGTGGCAAAGGGGTGTCTTTAAAGTGAACCTGTCAGTCAATTAACCCCCCAAAAATAAATATATTTTCATAAACTGCCATTACAAAGCATTTTCCCTTTAGTTCCTAAAGCCGTTTGCATATGACCTGAATGAGTTCGCTAAGCATCTTCCCTGAAGCTGTGTCTGGCTAAATCCTGACACTTCTGGGATTGTGCTGAGGGAAAATTACAGGATATTGCTCTCCGTACGGGGGAGGGAGGTCAGGGATTTGGTCCGACTGCGGCAGCAGATAAAGCAAAAGTATTTGAAAGTATTCAAAAGTATTCAGCCCCTTTGATCTTTTCTAACTTTTGCCACATTCCAGGCTTCAAACATTAAGATATAAAATTGCAATTTTTGGTGAAGAATCAACAAGTGGGGCACAATTTGTATCTTTATTAGAGATGGGAGAATTTTTCAAAAATTCGATTCACCGAGTTCGCCGGATTTTCTGACAAAATTTGATTTGAGCCGGTTCGAAACATGGCAAATCATGTTAAAAAAAGGTATTTCCTGGCTGCAGAGCCTGTAGGATGTTGTAGAACATTGTGCCATGGTTAAATATGCATAGTGAGGATGGTTTGGTCTAAACAATGCTGTATTTGAGTATGACATGCACATGACAGCTGCCGCTCTTAGAATCGATTCACTCTTCAATTCAATGGGCACATACAGGGGCCAACTTGACCAAATAGGTGAAGCGGGAACGCAGCCTGACAAGGTAACGTCTGTGCGAGCTCGAAAGGACTGATCTGAGGGCCAAGATCCCGCTATAACATCAAAGAGTGCACTATTTTTACACTGACATCAGATGATTCCGTAGATTACGACAGAACCTGTTCTGTTAAACACCGATACATGTAGAACCCCCCCAAAAGAGTGGAGAAGGTGTCGACAGTAATTTTGCATTGACGTCACTGATCATTGTGCCCTTCTTTTCATCCGTCAGTATTCACTTTTAATCGGTCAATAATCCATCAGTATTGCTAAAGCCAAAAACAAACAGGAGTTGATCCAAAACAGAAAAGACCAGTAAATGGGATATTTATATGTCCTCTGTGTTCTGTATCCACTCCTGCTTTTGGCTATCAATAGTGAAGCTTTTATTTCATTCTGACAGATGAAATGAAGGAAAAAACCAAACATAGTGGCAATGTTATAGAGGGGTGGAGGGTGAAAACAGCATTATGAAAATTGCAGGGTGTTCCAGGGAGACAGCGGTCAGTTGGCAGCAGCATGAGTAGGCCAAAGAGTGGCACAATGACAAATTATGGAGGTGGCAGAAACATCATAGGACATTGCAATGTGGTAAAAGGTAGAAAAGTTCAAGGTGGTTGAATACTTTCACAAGGCTCAGAAACTACTAATGCAATGCTTTACTTTTCTGTACACAGAGAAATTGGCAGGGGGGAAGAGATGGGAGGGTTAACAGTGAAGTCTTTGCAACATCCCCCATAGGGCATTTCTTTTGGTGGTTGGAGGCGGGCCGAGAATCCCGGAGTGGCTGGCTTATGGGAACGCTATGGTCACAGTGCCTGGTATTGGGGCCGGAGGAAGGGCCTACAGCCTGGCAGGTCTCCAGCAGGTGGTGTGTGCAAGAAAAATAGAGGAAGAGGCTGATGGAATAGGTTTATCCCTGGGGCAACCGGTGAAGTGTATACAGGGATCCCTGGGTGATGAAGGATAGGGCGCCCATCATGGTAAACAGCCTGGTCCAGAAATCACATGGAGGCACATTATGCAAATCAATTCAAAGTTCTTTATTGGAACTTCAACAGGAGGTAACGGCCTCAGAACAAACACTGCAGCAACTTCAGCAGGCTGGAAAGGTGGTAGGAGATAGCTGGTCAGCAGGAAGGGTTGCTCACAGCTTGGTAGTAACTTCAGTCTGGGCTGGTAAAGATGGAGCTGGTAAAGATAGAGTTTAAGAGTCCAGACAGTGGACCTCTGCTATGGGGCTTAGTCTCCTGACTGCCCCAAGGTGTCAGGCAGCTGGCCTGAGACAGCTCAGCTTCTTGGCAGTGTGTCTGCATGGCAGCTTTACATGAGCTGCACACTGGGCTTACTTCTCACTCTGCTTCTGGTATATGTCCTGACTGATTCAGGACCAAGACCTTGTGCTCCCACCCACAAGGGGTGTTTGTACTCCCCTAGTAAGCTGGCAGCTCCATTCAATCAGCTTCCAGCTTGCTTTACAGTAAAGAACACAGCATATAATTGGTTAGAGACAATAGCTATATAATAACTCTTCCCCTCCCAAGCATTGGTTCCTGCTACAATTACAAAGTATTCCATCTTTGGAGACCCCCTAAAGAGGTAACCAGTTTCCCTAGACAGCTCCTAATATGAACAGGGCACTATTCGCAACAACTACCCACCCAGGGTTGTTGGTTGCATCTTCTTATGACTCAACTTTCTCAATGCACTGCCAAAACTAATTTGCATAATAAAGAAATGTTGATTTGACAATGATCAAAACAGGCATCAACAAGATAAAGGAATCATCCAACAAGATGGAATCTTTGTGAGCTGCTGTAAAAGGTAGTGATGACAGAAATAAAAGAATTAGGGTGAGGAGATGCTTGGTCAGCCACAGGAGTGAGAGGGCCTAATTATCATAATTTAAAAAAAAATTTCCAGTTCAGGGATCAAACAAGATATGTTTCTGAATCAGTGTAGCTACAGCAGTCTCAAGGTATCTTTGGTTCACAAAGCATGATAACAAATGGTAGATTTCCTTTAATGAAAGAGAGCAGATGACAGTTTCTTTAATCCATTATCTTCGCACCTGTTTTCCAAATTAATGCCCAGGCCATTTAATTTTTTTTTATCAATTCCTTTGACAAGTTACAACTTTATTTTTTTGTCACTATAGTTGTATGGGGTCTTGTTTTTTAGTGGACGAAATGCAGTTTTAAATGGCACCATTTCATATATCCTACTGGTGAACTTTTATTAAGTAATAAAAAGAAAAAAAAGTTTTTTGTGTATGCTCACCCTTCTGTTGAGTCGTCCCAATTGATGGCCGTGCTGGATGAAAAACTCCTGGTCTGGATCCAAGGTAATACTGAGCCATGAAGTGTTATGTGGTACAGTGTTGAATTGATTGGGGGAGAGTATGCTTCCTAATGTGGGAGCTCGGGTGGAGACGCATCGGATGCCCTTATCTCAAATGTTAGCCAGGGTGGTGTCTTGGTATAGTATAGGTAAGTATTTTTTCACCACATTGGTTATTTCAGAATATTGTGGGCTGTACTGTGTAGAAAAGACAGGGATGTTGTCAGATTTATTACTGATGCTTTTATTTTTGTCCTTTAAGTAGTGGGAACGATCTTTGCTATCGACTATGTTGCGTGCTCTATGGCATAGCTTAGGACTGTAACCTCTCTTTTTTAAGCGATCAGTGATTCACTTCCTGGCTCAGCTATAGGGGAAGTGTATGCTGTGGCAATAGGAGATGCAACTTGTGCAATCTCATACAAAAAACCTCCACTTTTTCATCATATACCACCGGACATACATTTTCAATATATAAACATCTAAACTGTGAAACCACCTATGTGGTTTATCTTGTTATGTGTACACAGTGCAAACTACAATACATGGGCTGCACCACGAGAAAGCTGAAAATCCGCATAGCGGAACATATCACAGCAGCCAACCCCAACAATTTAACTAGCCTTAGGAATACCTCGGGCCTATCAAAACATCTTAAGGATGTCCACAATGGCTCTACAAAATATATGTCAGTGGTGGCAATTGAACATATTCCACCAACTAAACGAGGAGGCAACCGCAAAAAGAAACTTCATATGTGTGAAGCGTATTGGATTTTGCTATTAGACACACGATCACCTAATGGTATGAATTTCAGGAACGATCTTATGCTTATCTACTAATGTTTCTACTCATAGTAACATTTTGTTTACACATTTGTATACTTGCCAGCGGCTCACCACACATGATATCTTCCTCTAGCGATCATGTGACTCCCCCTGACACTCCCGCCTCCTACCAGACTTCCGGTGGCGTTCTCCCATAATGCATAAAAGGTATTTGTAACAACATTCTTAATGGGTATGACTAAGGACATCTTTTGTCCGAAACGCGTCACCGACCATTTTTTCCTCCTTTCTATTGTGATGTCACATTTTTAATATGTAACTAATAAAGCTTTCTACGAAGATTTTTCACTTTTAACAGTTCGCTGTGCGGATTTCCTTTATATATTTTTTCCTCATTTTTTGCGAACTTTTATTAACCCTTTCTGTGCAGTATATGTTGAAAACAGAATTCAATTCTGACGGTTTTTCTTAAAGAAAATTTCTGCCTTTTTATCGTCAAACTTTTTTCTGTGGGTCAATGTGCATACAGAGATACCAAATTTATAGGGTATTTTTTAAATTATCTTCCTTTCCATTATTAAATAGTTTGCACTCCCACCTTTCAAACGCCATAACTTTTGAATTTTTTGTCCAGTATTTTTTGTGAACGACCTGTAGACTTATTTGGACACAGTTGGGGTTCATCCATTTTTTTATCACAATTAATAGAATTTTTGTGTGATGGATCATTAATAAATGTCAACTTGGGCATTGATTTTCTCTGTTTATACTTTTTTGTCATATGGGATAAATACTATTATAGTTTTATATCCTGGGTTGGTATGGGTAAGGAGGTACAAAATGCTTGTAATTTAACTTTTTCCTTTAAAGGTCTGGGAGATTTTTTTTTTACATAAAACTAAGATAGTTAGATCTCTTGTATGATGCGCTGCACTACTACATTATATTTTTCCTGACCGGCATCAATTTAGGCAGCACAGACTGCCTTGGGGTCCTTTAAAGGACCCTGGGCTGTTGCATGACATTAACTTTTTAATGTCAGTCTTAAAATTTCCCCCACTAGTAGGTCATGGTGGACTAGGGGTTCAAAGACTTTGCAGCAGCGGCTTGATGGAATCAAACATTTCTCAGCATGAGTATATTATAGTTCAGTGAAAATTAAACTCTTGTGCCACCGAAGGATAAAACAGTGCAGAAATGAGCTGATATTGTATATAAGAACAGTAAAGGCAGTAGAATCCTTTATATGCAGAATTATGACTAGTTTAAGGGATCTGAATATTACAGTACAATGCTGTTTTTTCCCAAACCCACCACGCAAAAATTAATAATAATATGTATAGTAAAAATTTAAAAATATGGCTTCTCAGAATAAAGTAAATGAAAAAACAAGAAAATAAAAACTTAAATTTACAACAATTTATCTACACGACTTAACTGCTATGTTAAGCTGCAAATTAGGCTTGAATTCTGTAGAGGGTCCAGCAGAGGCCGCCAGGGTTCTAGCTCACAGCAACAGTTGTGTGTGTTCAAAAATTACATGTGTTAAAGTGATATATTATAAAAAAAGAGAGGCCACCCGCAGCTTTAAATATACATTCTTCCTAATACTTTTTTTCTCTTTCCATTTTAGGCCAAATTCATGGACATTGCTAAGTCAATGAAATTGATTTCGATCTCTTTAAAAACCTAAACACTGTATCCTATCTCCCTTAATCTTTTTGGCTTATGGCAAAACATGTCCAGGGCGATTATCTCTTCTCATAACTTGTACCTGACAAACAACCTCTTATGAATTCCGCATACTGCAGCTTTTTTCAATTTCTCCGGCATTTAGGAAATCATTAGAGAGAGGCATATATTGCTACTATCGGATAGCAGAAATACTTTCAATCCCTGGATTTACCGCCTCTTTGTAATTCACTCAGACTCTCTCTCTCTTCATACAGATGCATCTCGGCAGCAAGAAGTTCTTTTTCAGAATTCAAATCAAAAAGTGAAACTCTATATTATATAGAGTCATTACAGACAGAGTCAACTCTTCAAGTGTTATAGCAGCCTCCAGCTCATCTTCATTGTTAGTCTGGTGTCTCTCATCTTTCTCTTACAATAACCCATAGTTCTTTAGTTGCTGGTCAATCAAAAACAGTTGATTCGGCTAGTTAGCTGGTCAATCAAGCACAGTTAGTAACAATGTTGGTACCATTACAACTTATAAGAACCATTATACTGGCAAAATTGCAAAATTTCATAATTTAAGAATATAAAGAATCCATGTGTGAAAAGCTAAGTAACTGTGACAAGCAGCTGGTTGTATAAACAACTGTGCTATCTAACTGGTTTGACTTTGGGCCACACATAAAGGCGTAATCCCTAGTCCTTCCGGTATTCACCTTTTACCCCATATAGGGATCTGGACTTCACTGCGGAGAGGTCACAAGGCCTCTACCTTTGTGGTGGTCCTAGATAGATAGCAGCTGGCCCAGCGGGCACAGAGAGACCAGTATGTGGTACCAAGGGGTCAGGCAGGCAGGTAGTCAGTAACAGTGCATAGTCAGAGCAGAGCGTTCAATCTGAACAGGGGCAGGCAGAGAGTTATGGCAGGCAGCACAGGTTCAAGAAATAAGCCATGGTCATATACCAGGGAGCACAGATGTAAATAGAGTCCGGAACAAGCCGGAGGTCTGGGTAGCAGACAGAAACAGAAACCATGCAGCAGGACTAGCAAGCTAGTAACATTTGCTCAGGTGTGGAAAAAAAGGCATGCTGGGGTACATGGCTGGAGGTGCATGCTGATAGGTTGGGACAGCCTAGTTTGGAAATGCCCTTCTCCATTAAGAAAGAGAGAGGCACCGTCCACTCCCAGAAGTGTGGGTGTCAGCTGTATATTATAGCTGACACCCACCTCTAAATCTCCGATCGCGGTGTTAACCCCTAACACACCAAGGTCACGCTGACAACGGCGTGTAAAGGGCATTTAATGTGAATCGAACCCCTCCGCGGCGCTTACCGAGGGGGTCAGCTGCTCTGATTGCAGCTCCGCGGTCTGCCAGGGCTGCACGGCTTCTTTCGGGAGCTGGGTCCTGCCTTCTGGGAACTGTGCAGCATGCTCACTGTGTTACATTACAACATTACACAGTGTAATACATCTGTATACACTGTGTAAGGTGAAGAAGAGCTTGAACATGCCATTAGTGGATCTTGATTCCCGTGAGTTGGGATGTGACCGGATAGCTGTGAGAAGGTGTTCTATTATAGGCGTAAAAAGAAGGGATAGGGTGCATCTGCCTGGTACAGTTTTTGATGGTAAAGGGAGGTCATAGTGAGTCATTAACTTTGATTTGCTCTTGTGGGGAACTATATATGGTTTTATTTTTGCTCGTATTACTGGGCCTAGTCCAATTTGGGATAGAGTTCCTTCAAGAAAGCCCAGTCCACCCGATCAAAAGTCTTTTCAGCGTTAAGCGAGAGAATGAGAGTAGGGACTCTCGTTAATGTCAATTGATGAATCAGGGAAAGGATTAAGGTTGTTGTCTCGAGTGTCACGGTTACACCCGTGCCTGCTGCTGCTGTCCCCGCTTCGGCTGGTACTTAATCCCCCAGCTCCTGCAGGTCTGCTTCTTGGCTAGGCTACGCGCTCCTTCTGCTAGGGTGCGCTCACGCTGACTCTTTCAAGATTTAAAGGGCCAGCGTCTCCTAATTGGACTTGCATTTCCGGACTCCTATATAGCCCGGCGGCTCCCAGATCCCCTGCCGGATCTTCAAGTCTTTCACTGAAGAAAAAGCCCTCCATGATTCCTCTGCGTTTCCAGATGCCTTAGTGTTTCCTATGCATCACCTATATCCTGCCCTTTCGCTCCGCCTCCTCTACCGAACTCTTTACCCACTCCTTCTTATCGATATCCCCCTCCTTCTTCCCCACCACTACCCCCATCCCCACTACTCCTCTTCTTATCTCATCGAACTCTACCCCTCCTACCTCCCCAGTACCCTCTCCCCATCCCATTCCTTTCTTTTTATACCTTCTTCCTCATCACTTCCCCCTACACTTTAATACCCCCCATACACCTCCCTCCTCTTCACCTACCCCATTTTTCTCCCTCGCCCTCCCCTTTCTTTCCCTTTCTATATTCGTTACCCTCCATTCCCAACTCTTCCCATTACCCACTTATCCTCTTATCTCCACTCTTCAACTACCGTCTTCCACCCGTGAACCACCTTCCCGCGATCCCCCCCCCACTCATTCTTTTCCCTTTCCTGACCACCTCTCTAACCCCCCTTCCTCCCTCCCTTTCCTACCATCCTTTCATCTTTTCCCCCCTCTACATCACCCCTCCTCCTTACCTAACTTGCCTCCTCTATACCTAGACTCCCTCTCCTTCCTACCTCCATCCTCGTTCCAGAGGACTCCTGTTTCCATGTTCCTGTGGCAGTCGACTGTGTTTCCTATGGCATTCCTGTGTCCTGTGGCGGTCCTGTGTTCCTGTGGCAGTCTGTAGCGTCCTGGGTTCTGTGGCGTTCCTGTACTTCCAGTGGCGTTCCTATACTCGGTGGTGTTCTGTACTCCTGTGGCATCCTGTACTTCCTGTTGGCGGTCCTGTACCCTGTGGCGGTGTTACTCTGTGGGCAGTACCTGTACTCATGTGTCAGTCTCGTACTATGTGGCAGTCCTTATCACGTGGCATCCTGAGGTCCTGCCATCCTGAGGTCTGCCATCCAAGAGGTCATACCATCCCGAGGTCAATGCATCACGAGGTCCTCCCTCCGAGGTTTCCTGCTCCCGAGGTCTGCCTATCCGAGGTCCGCCTACCCGAGGTCCTGCCTACCCGAGTCCTGCCTTTCTGGTCCCTAACCAGCACTCCCAGAAGGGAGCGGTAGGTAGGGGATCTTTTACGTTTGAAGTTCCACAATTTTTTGCGAAGGGCTGTTGGATAAATCTGCAATCCTATTTTGACAGGTGGGTACAGCAGTGTTTGTATATATGTATCAGTAAATTCGGGGGTTTGGTGAGATTGTAAATGAGGATGAGGGCAGAGGAGGGTTGTGGGAATGTGAAGAGAAGGCTTCTGTGATATCCTGCGTGTGTGAAACAGGTGTACAAGCACCATTACGTTCGGGGGTGGATTTCTATGGCGTGTGTTATAATAATGTTCGGCGGGACTTGGTGTCGGTTGGTCGGTTTTTAATAGGTTGCTTGGTGTGTGATAATAATGTTCTGCGGCGGAGGATGGCGTCTTGTCTCTCGCGTGTTGTATAATAAGTTCGCGTGATGGCTGGTGTGTGTTTCATAATGTTCTGCGGTGGGGTTTGGCGGTTTTGCACGCATGTGTATAATAATGTCTCGGCGGGGTGGTCGTGCCTTGTATAATATTGTTCTACGGCGGGTTGGGTGGGGTTGCGGTGTGTTGTATATAATGTTCTGCGGCGGGGTTGTGTGGAAATAATGTTCTGGGTGGGCGTCCTGGCGTGGCGTGGTGTATTAAAATGTCTGCGGGTGGGTGGCGTGTGTATAATAATGTTTCTGCGGCGGGTGGCGTGGCTGTGGATAAATAAGTCTGCGGGGGGGTTGTATAATAATGTTCTGCGGGGGTGTTATAATGTCTGTACGGAGGGTGATATCATGTTCTGCGAGAGGGTGAATAATAAATGTTCTGGGCGCGCGTGGCTGTGTGCCTTACTAAGTATGTTCTGCGGGGAGGTGCGTCGCCGTGTGTATAATAAATGTTCTGCGGGGTCGGTGTTGGCGGTGTATAATAACGTTCTGCGGCGGGTGGCGTGTTTGGGTATTATCATGTTCTGCGGGGGGGTTATTAGGTTGTAAATAAGTTCTGCGGCGGGTGGTATAATAATTGTTCTGCGGCATGGGCGGTCTATAATACTGTTCGCAGGAGGGCTGGTTATAATAATGGTATCTGCGGGCGTGCGTCTCTTGGTGTGTTATACCATAATGTTTGCGGGTGGTGGCGTTGTGTATACATATGTTCTGCGGCGGGTGTATAATAATGTTCTGGCGGGGGGTGGCGTCGTTATAATGTCATGCGGCGGCGGTGGCGGTGTATAGGGTTGGGGTGTATAATAAGTTCTGCGGGGGGGGGGATAATGTCGCGGGGGTGTTTGTGTATATAAGGTTCGTGCGGGTCTGGGGCGTGTGTACTATAATGTTCTGCGGGCCAGGTGGCGTTGTGCTAAATAATGTTCTTGCGGCGGCGGTGGCGTGGTATTAATATGTTGCTGCGGGTGGTTGGCGTGTGTAATAAGTTCGTCGGCGGGTGGGGGTGTGTATATAATGCTTGCGCGGCGGGGTTTTCGGCCGGGGTGTCGTATATACTAATGTTCTGGGGCGGGTATATACTGTCTGGGGGTGCGTGATCCCCGACAACTAACCCGCCTTTTGGTCCGCGAGACCACTCAAGTAAATAAGCCCATTGTACGGCTCTCGCAGAATTATATTTTAAAAATATGTGGCGCTTATGGTCTCTCAGCCAAAAAGGTTCGATGACCCCTGGTCTAAAACAATGCTGTATTGAGTATGACATGCACATGACAGCTGCCGCTCTTAGAACGATTCACTCTTCAATTCAATGGGCACTACCGGGGCCAACTTGACCAAATAGTGAGAGTGAAGCGGGACGCAGTCCTGACAAGGTAACGTCTGTGCGAGTCAGAAGGACTGATCTGAGGGCCAAGTCCCCGCGCTATAACATCAAAGAGTCCTCATTTTTACACTGACATCGATGATTCCGTAGATTAAGACAGAACCTGTTTCTGTTAAACACCGTATACATGTAGAACCCCCCCAAAGAGTGGAGAAGGTGTCGAAAGTAATTTGTCATTGACGGTCATGATCATTGTTCCCTTTTTTCATCCGTCAGTATTCACTTTTATGGTCAATAATCCATCGTATTGCTAAAGCCAAAAACAAACAGGAGTTGATCCAAACCGAAAAGACCAGTAAATGGGATTTATATGTCCTCGTGTTCTGTCACTCCACCCCTTTGGCTATCAATAGTGAAGCTTTTATTTCATTCTGACAGATGAAAGAAGGAAAAAACCAAAATAGTGGCAATGTTATAGAGGGGTGGGAGGGGGTGAAAACAGCATTTGAAAATTGCAGGGGTTCCAGGGAGACGCGGTCCGTTGGCAGCAGCATGAGTAGGCAAAGGTGGCAATGAACAAATTAGGAGGTGGCAAGAAACATCATAGGACATTGCAATGTGGTAAAGGTAGAAAAGTTCAAGGTGGTTGAATACTTTCACAAGGCTCAGAAACACTAATGCAATGCTTTACTTTCTGTACACAGGAAATTGGAGGGGGGAAGAGATGGGAGGGTTAACAGTGAAGTCTTTGCAACATCCCCCATAGGGCATTTCTTTTGGTGGTTGAGGCGGGCCGAGAATCCCGGGTGGCTGGCTTATGGGAACGCTTGGTCACAGTGCTGGTATTGGGGCCGGAGGAAGGGCCTACAGCTGGCAGGTCTCCAGCAGGTGGTGTGTGCAAGAAAAATAGAGGAGAGGCTGATGGAATAGGTTTATCCCTGGGGCAACCGGTGAAGTGTATACAGGGATCCCTGGGTGATGAAGGATAGGGCGCCCATCATGGTAAACAGCTGGTCCAGAAATCACATGGAGGCACATTATGCAAATCAATTCAAAGTTCTTTATTGGAACTTCAACAGGAGGTAACGGCCTCAGAACAAAACACTGCAGCAACTTCAGCAGGTGGAAAGGTGGTAGGAGATAGCTGGTCAGCAGGAAGGGTTGCTCACAGCTGGTAGTAACTTCAGTCTGGGCTGGTAAAGAGGGGTGGTAAAGATAGAGTTTAAGAGTCCAGACAGGACCTGCTATGGGGCTTAGTCTCCTGACTGCCCCAAGGTGTCAGGCAGCTGCGTGAGACAGCTCAGCTTCTTGGCAGTGTGTGCATGGCAGGTTTACATGAGCTGCACACTGGGCTTACTTCTCACTCTGCTTCTGGTTATATGCCTGACTGATTCAGGACCAAGACTTGCTCCCACCCACAAGGGTGGTTTGTACTCCCTAGTAAGCTGGCAGCTCCATTCAATCAGCTTCCAGCTTGCTTTACGTAAAGAACACAGCATATAATTGGTTAGAGACAATAGCTATATAATAACTCTTCCCCTCCCAAGCATTGGTTCTGCTACAATTACAAAGTATTCCATCTTTGGAGACCCCTAAAGAGTGGAACCAGTTTCCCTAGACAGCTCCTAATATGAACAGGGCCTATTCGCACAACTACCCACCCAGGGTTGTTGGTTGCATTTCTTATGACTCAATTTCTCCATGCACTGCCAAACTAAATTGCATAATAAAGAAATGTTGATTTGACAATGATCAAAAAAGGCATCAACAAGATAAAGGAATCATCCAACAAGATGGAATCTTTGTGAGCTGCTGTAAAAGGTAGTGATGACAGAAATAAAAGAATTAGGGTGGGAGATGCTGGTCAGCCACAGGAGTGAGAGGCCTAATTATCATAATTTAAAAAAAAATTTCCAGTTCAGGGATCAAACAAGAATGTTTCTGAACAGTGTAGCTACAGCAGTCTCAAGGTATCTTTGGTTCACAAAGCATGATAACAAATGGTAGATTCTTTAATGAAAGAGAGCAGATGACAGTTTCTTTACCATTATCTTCGCACCTGTTTTCCAAAATATGCCCAGGCCATTTAATTTTTTTTATCAATTCCTTGACAGTTACAACTTTATTTTGTGTCACTATGTTGTATGGGGTCTTGGTTTTAGTGGACGAAATGCAGTTTAAATGGCCATTTCATATATCCTACTGGTGAACTTTTATTAAGTAATAAAAAGAAAAAAAAGTTTTTGTGTATGCTCACCTTCTGTTGAGTCGTCCCAATGTATGGCCGTGCTGGATGAAAAACTCCTGGTCTGGATCCAAGGTATATGACTGAGCTGAAGGTTATGTGGTACCGTGTTGAATTGATTGGGGGAGAGTATGCTTCCTAATGTGGGAGCTCGGGTGGAGACGCAATCGGATGCCCTTATCTCAAATGTTAGCCAGTGGTGTCTTGGTATAGTATAGGTAAGTTTTTTCACCAATGGTTATTTCGATATTGTGGGCTGTACTGTGTAGAAAAGACAGGGATTTGTTCAGATTTATTACTGATTTTATTTTGTCTTAAGTAGTGGGAACGATCTTTGCTATCGACTATGTTGCTGCTCTATGGCATAGCTTAGGACTGTAACCTCTCTTTTTAAGCGATCAGTGATTCACTTCCTGGCTAGCTATAGGGGAGTGTATGCTGTGGCAATAGGAGATGCAACTTGTGCAATTCTACAAAAAAACCTCCACTTTTTCATCATTATACCACCGGACATCATTTTCAATATATAAAACATTAAACTGTGAAACCACCATGTGGTTTTCTTTTAGTGTACACAGTGAAACTACAATACATGGGCTGCACCACGAGAAAGCTGAAATCCGCATCGGAACATATCACAGCAGCCAACCCAACAATTTAACTAGCCTTAGGAATACTCGGGCCTATCAAAACATCTAAGGATGTCCACAAAGGCTCTACAAAATATATGTCAGTGGTGGCAATTGAACATTTTCCACCAACACAGGAGGCAACCCGACAAAGAAACTTCATATGTGTGAAGCGTATGGATTTTGCTATTAGACACACGATCACCTAATGGTATGAATTTCAGGAACGATCTTATGCTTTCTACAATGTTTTACTCATAGTAACATTTGTTTACAACATTGTATACTTGCCAGCGGCTCACCACACATGATATCTTCCTCTAGCGATCATGTGACTCCCCTGACACTCCCGCCTCTACCAGACTTCCGGTGGCGTTCTCCCATAATGCATAAAGGTATTGTTAACAACATTCTTAATGGGTAGACTAAGGAAATCTTTGTCCGAAACGCGTCACGACCATTTTTTCCTCCTTTCTATTGTGATGTCACCTTTAATATGTAACTAATAAAGCTTTTCTACGAGTTTCACTTTTAACAGTTCGCTGTGCGGATTTCCTTTAATTTTTTCCTCATTTTTTGCGAACTTTTATTAACCCTTCTGTGCAGTATATGTTGAAAACAGAATTCAATTCTGACGGTTTTTCTTAAAGAAAATTTCTGCCTTTTATCGTCAAACTTTTTTCTGTGGGTAATGTGCATACAGAGATACCAAATTTATAGGGTATTTTTTAATTATCTTCCCTTTCCATTATTAAATAGTTGCACTCCCACCTTTCAAACGCCATAACTTTTGAATTTTTTGTCAGGTGGCGGCTTATTTTTTGTGAACGACCTGTAGACATTATTTGGACACAGTTGGGGTTCATCCATTTTTTTATCACAATTAATAGAATTTGTGTTGATGGATCATTAATAAATGTCAACTTGGGCATTGATTTTTCTCTGTTTATACTTTTTTGTCATATGGGATAAATACTATATTATAGTTTATATCCCGGGTTGGTATGGGTAAGGAGGTACAAAATGCTTGTAATTTAACTTTTTCCTTTAAAGGTCTGGGAGATTTTTTTTCAATAAAAATAGTAGTTAGATCTCTTGTATGATGCGCTGCACTACATACATTATATTTTTCCTGACCGCATCAATTTAGGCAGCACAGACTGTTGGGGCTTTAAAGGACCCTGGCTGTTGCATGACATTAACTTTTTAATGTCAGTCTTAAATTTCCCCCACTAGTAGGTCATGGTGGACTAGGGGTTCAAAGACTTGCAGCAGTGGCTTGATGGATTGAATAAACCTTTCTCAGCATGAGTATATTATAGTTCAGTGAAAATTAAACTCTTGTGCCACAGAAGGATAAAACAGTGCAGAAATGAGCTGAAACATTAAAGGCAGTAGAATCCTTTATATGCAGAATTATGACTAGTTTCAGGGATATGAATATTACAGTACAATGCTGTTTTTTCTCAAAGCCACCACGCAAAAATTAATAATAATATGTATAGTAAAAATTTTAAAATATGGCTCTCAGAATAAAGTAAATAAAAAAACAAGAAAATAAAAACCTTTAAATTTACCACAATTTATGTACCCGACTTAACTGCTATGTTAAGCTGCAAATTAGGCTTGAATTCTGTAGAGGGTCCTAGCAGAGCGCCGCAGGGTTCCAGCTTCACAGCAACAGTTGTGTGTTCAAAAATTTACATGTGTTAAAGTGATATATTATAAAAAAAGAGAGGCCACCCGCAGCTTTAAATATACATTCATTCCTTAATACTTTTTTCTCTTTCCATTTTAGGCAAAATTCATGGACATTGCTAAGTCAATGAAATCTGATTTCGATCTCTTTAAAAACCTAAACACTGTATCCTATCTCCCTTAATCTTTTTGGCTTATGGCAAAACATGTCCAGGCCGATTATCTCTTCTCATAACTTGTACCTGACAAACAACCTCTTTATGAATTCCGCATACTGCAGCCTTTTTTCAATTTTCTCCCAGCATTTAGGAAATCATTAGAGAGAGGCATATTATTGCTACTATCGGATAGCGGAAATACTTTCAATCCCTGGATTTACCGCTCTTTTGTAATTCACTCTAGACTCTCTCTCTCTCTCATACAGATGCATCTCGGCAGCAAGAAGTTTCTTTTTCAGTAATTCAAATCAAAAAGTGAAACTCATATATTATATAGAGTCATTACAGTCAACTTCTTCAAGTGTTTATAGCAGCCTCCAGCTCGTCTCCATTGTTAAGTCTGGTGTCTCTCATCTTTCTCTTCACAATAACCCATAGATTCTTTAGTTGCTGGTCAATCAAAAACAGTTGATTCGGCTAGTTAGCTGGTCAATCAAGCACAGTTAGTCAACAATGTTGGTACCATTACAACTTCATAAGAACCATTATACTGTCAAAATTGCAAAATTTCATAATTTAAGAAAATAAAGAAACCATGTGTGAAAAGCTAAGTAACTGTGACAAGCAGCTCGTTGTAAACCAACTGTGCTATCTAACTGGTTTGACTTTGGGCCACACAATAAAGGCGTTATCCCTGGACCTCTCCGGTATTCACCTTTTTACCCCTATATAGGGATCTGGACTTCACTGCGGAGAGGTCACAAGGCCTCTACCTCTTGTGGTGGTCCTAGTATAGATAGCAGCTGGCCCAGCGGGCACAGAGAGACCAGTATGTGGTACCAAGGGGTCAGGCAGGCAGGTAGTCAGTAACAGTGCATAGTCAGAGCAGGCAGCGTTCAATCTGAATCCAGGGGCAGGCAGAGAGTTATGGCAGGCAGCACAGGTTCAAGAAATAAGCCATGGTCATATACCAGGGAGCACAGATGTAAATAGAGTCCGGAACAAGCCGGAGGTCTGGGTAGCAGACAGAAACAGAATACCATGCAGCAGGACTAGCAAGCTAGTAACATTTGCTCAGGTGTGGAAAAAAAGGCATGCTGGGGTACATGGCTGGAGGTGCATGCTGATATGTGGGACAGCCAGTTTGAAATGCCCTTCTCCATTAAGAAAGAGAAGGCACCGCTCACTCCCCAGAAGCTGTGGTGTCAGCTGTTATTAGCTGACACCCACCTCTAAATCTCCGATCGCGGATGTTAACCCCTAACACACCAAGGTCACGCTGACAACGGCGTGTAAAGGGCATTTAATGTGAATCGAACCCCTCCGCGGCGCTTACCGAGGGGGTCAGCTGCTCTGATTGCAGCTCCGCGGTCTGCCAGGGCTGCACGGCTTCTTTCGGGAGCTGGGTCCTGCCTTCTGGGAACTGTGCAGCATGCTCACTGTGTTACATTACAACATTACACAGTGTAATACATCTGTATTACACTGTGTAAGGTGAAGAAGAGCTTGAACATGCCATTAGTGGATCTTGATTCCCGTGATGTTGGGATGTGACCGGATAGCGTTGAGAAGGTGTTCTATTACTAGGGCGTACAAAAGAAGGGATAGGGTGCATCCCTGCCTGGTACAGTTTTTGATGGTAAAGGGAGGTCATAGTGAGTCATTAACTTTGATTTGCTCTTGTGGGGAACTATATATGGTTTTTATTTTTGCTCGTATTACTGGGCCTAGTCCAATTTGGGATAGAGTTCCTTCAAGAAAGGCCCAGTCCACCCGATCAAAAGTCTTTTCAGCGTTAAGCGAGAGAATGAGAGTAGGGACTCTCGTTAATGTCAATTGATGAATCAGGGAAAAGGATTTAAGGTTGTTGTCTCGAGTGTCACGGTTACACCCGTGCCTGCTGCTGCTGTCCCCGCTTCCCCGGGCTGGTACTTACCTCTCCCAGCTCCTGCAGGTCTGCTTCTTGGCTAGGCTACGCGCTCCTTCTGCTAGGGTGCGCTCACGCTGACTCTTTCAAGATTTAAAGGGCCAGCGTCCTCCTAATTGGACTTGCATTTCCGGACTCCTATATAGCCCGGCGGCTCCCAGCATCCCCTGCCGGATCTTCAAGTCTTTCCACTGAAGAAAAAGCCCTCCATGATTCCTCTGCGTTTCCAGATGCCTTAGTGTTTCCTATGCGTTTCCAGATGCCTCCATGTTTCCATGTTCCTGTGGCATTCCTGTGTTCCTATGGCATTCCTGTGTTCCTGTGGCGGTCCTGTGTTCCTGTGGCAGTCCTGTAGCGTTCCTGTGTTCCTGTGGCGTTCCTGTACTCCAGTGGCGTTCCTATACTCCTGTGGTGTTCCTGTACTCCTGTGGCATTCCTGTACTCCTGTGGCGGTCCTGTACTCCTGTGGCGGTCGTCTACTCCTGTGGCAGTCCTGTACTCATGTGGCAGTCTCGTACTCCTGTGGCGGTCCTGTATCCCGGTGGCCATCCTGAGGTCCTGCCATCCTGAGGTCCTGCCATCCAGAGGTCCTACCATCCCGAGGTCCTGCCATCCCGAGGTCCTGCCTTCCCGAGGTCCTGCCTTCCCGAGGTCCTGCCTATCCGAGGTCCTGCCTACCCGAGGTCCTGCCTACCCGAGGTCCTGCCTTCCCTGTGTCCCTACCCAGGCCTCCCAGAAGGTGAGCGAGTAGGTAGGGGATCTTTTACCGTTTGAAGTTCCACGAGAGAGAAGGGCTGTTTGAGTAACTCTGCATCCTATTTTGACAGAGTGGGTAAAGCAGTGTTCTGTATATATTGTATCAGTGAAATCGGGGGTTTGGTGAGATAAATGAGGCTGAGGGCAGAGGAAGGTTGTGGTAATGTGAAGAGAAGGCTTCTGTGATATCCTCGGTGGTGTGAACAGGTGTACAAGCACCATTCCTGACCGAGACAATATATGTCGAAGTTCTCTTGTCATGGAGTGCCTTGGCTAGTAGGCATCCTAGCTTGTTCCCCCACTCATAGAATGACCGGGAACACGAATGTTTGAATCTTTTCTGTTTGGCCTCCAGGAGGGTGTTAATTTCATGACGTGTCGCAGTGAGTTCCAGCAGGATCTCAAGAAGTAGGCTTCTTTTGTGTTTAGCCTCAAGGTCATGAAGGGTTTCCATAAAGGATGTGAGTTTGGTACTGGCGGCCCTTTTCTAAACGGACCCATGTTTTATGAGGATCCCTCTTAGGTTACGCTTTAGAATCTCCCATTTATAGGCGGGTAGTGTGGAGTCGTGTTGGTGGTCTAGATAGAATTTGTTGGTAACCTCATTTAGTTCTGAGAGGCATAGCTGGTCTTGTAGAAGGGATTTGTTTAGTCTCCAATTAAAAGGGGCGCGCAGGAAGGAGGGAAGCTCTCCTGGATAGGTCAAGGAGGCTTGGACGTTGCTGGAGCATGCGTGGTGGGCATATGGAAAGCCCCATCTGTTTGATATATTTTTGTCCTGCAGGACTGGAAGCAAAGGGAGCAGTATAGCTCTTTGTCTGAGTGTGCATCTGGATAGGTCAGGGAACAGGGAAATTCATGCCCCGTCGAAGTCGAGATCACCCTTCTACCTTGCTTTCTAAATTATTTGGTCCTTTATGGAATAAAAATGAATCCTGCATATTACATCGCGTGGTCTTGCTGGGTCGGCACTCCGGGCCCGGAGCACTCTATGGGCGCGATCAATTTCAATAGGGGTGTCCACTGGACGTTCTAGTAGCATGTTAAATATACCCGTTAGGGTGGGAATGAGATCAGATGCATGTGTCGCCTCAGGCAATCCCCTTATCCTAATGTTGCTTTGTCGATTTCTGTTCTCCAAATCGTCTAGGTGGGATACCAGCTGTCTAACTTATGACTGGGACTCAGCTTTTTCTTGGATCTCTGAAATGGCAGCTATGACCTCTGCCCTGAATGTTTCAAGGGCATCGACTTTATCTTGTATAGCGTTAATCTCCACTTGAACCTGCTGCAGATCAAAGCCCCTTTAAGATCAGATGCTAGTGTGTCCATATCCCCCTTAAACGGGAGTAGGCCAGTAAGGTCTGTAGTTCAGGGTGTCCCTGGTTGGGGTCAGGGCCGGATTAAGGTTGGTGGGGGCCCCTGGGCGCAAAATATGGTGGAGGCCCCCATTGAATGTAGTCCAGACAGGGAACAGCTCCCCCAGCAATCACTGTATACAGGTCCCCCAGTAATCACTGTATACAGCTCCCCCAGCAATCACTGTATACAGCTCCCCCAGCAATCACTGTATACAGCTCCCCCAGCAATCACTGTATACAGCTCCCGCAGCAATCACTATATACAGCTCCCCCAGCAATCACTACATACAGCTTCCCCAGCAATCACTATATACAGCTCCCCAGCAATCACTATATACAGCTCTCCCAGCAATCACTATATACAGCTCCCCAGCAATCACTATATACAGCCCCCAGCAATCACTATATACAGCTCCCCCAGTAATCACTATATACAGCTCCCCCAGCAATCCTGTATACAGCTCCCCCAGCAATCACTATATACAGCTCCCCCAGTAATCACTAAATATAACAGCTCCCCCCAAATTCACTATATACAGCTCCCAGCAATCACTATATACAGCTCCCCCAACAATCACTATATACATCTCCCCCAGTAATCACTATATACAGCTCCCCCAGCAATCACTATATACAGCCCCCCACAATCACTATATACAGCTCCCCCAGCAATCACTATGTATACAGCTCCCCAGCACCACTTACATCCCCCAAATCACTATATACAAGCTCCCCCAGTAATCACTATATACAGCTCCCAAGCATCACTATTACAGCTCCCCCAGCATCACTATATACAGCTCCCCAGCAATCACTGTATACAGCTCCCCCATCACATATACACTTTCATACTCCCCCACAATCACTATATACAGCTCCCCGCAATCACCTATACAAGCTCCACCACAATCACTATATACAGCTCCCCCAGCAATCACTGTATACAGCTCCCCCAGCAAACCCTGTATACAGCCCCCCATCAGAATCCCTATATACAGCTCACCCTACCCACCAAACACTATATACAAGCTCCCTCCAGCAATCACTGTATACAGCTCCCCCAGCAATCACTATATACAGCTCACCCAGCCAGCTCACTATATACAGCTCCCCCAGTCAATCACTATATACAAGCTCTCCCATCCAATCACTGTATACAGCATCCCCCAGCAATACTCACCATCTACGCTCCCGCAGCAATATCACTAGCTATACATCCCCCAGTAATCATTATATCAGCCTCCCCCAGCATCACTGTATACACACCCCAGCAATCACTTATAGAACAGCTCCCGCAGCATCACTGTATACGCCCCAGCAATACATATAACACCTCTCCCCCAGCATCACTGTAATCCAGCCCCCTCCAGCAATCCACTATATACAGCCCCCCCAGCAATCACTATATACAGCTCCCCCAGCAATCACTATATACACCCCCATCAACCACTATATACACAGCTAACCCCAGCAACCACTAGATACCGCCCTCCCCCAGCAATCCCTATATATAGCTCCCAGTAATCACTGTATATACAGCTCCTGCAGCATCACTGTATACAGCTACCCCCAGCAATCCTATATATAGCTCCCCAGTTAATCACTGTATACAGCTCCCCCAGCATCACTGTATACAGCTCCCCCCGCATCACTATATACAGCTCCCCCAGCAACCACTGTATACACTCCCCCCAGCAACCACTGTATCAGCTCCCGCAGCATACCTGTATACAGCTTCCCCACAATCACTATATATAGCTCCCCCAGCATCACTATATACAGCTCCTCCGTAATCACGGTATACGCCGCTCCCCCAGCATTCACTATATACAAGCTCCCCAGCAATCACTGTATAACAGCTTCCCCCCAATCACACTATATACAGCTCCCCAGCATCACTATTACAGCTCCCCTATAACTATATACCACCCTATAATAACTATATACAACACCCCCTATACTATATGTCCCCCTATAACTATATACACATTCATTATTGCTTATATACCCCCCATATAACTATATACACATTCCTGTTATTGCTATAACAACCCCCCCATATAACTATATACACATTCCTATATTGCTATATACCCCCCCCATAATAACTATATACACATTCCTATTTTTGCTTATAACTAACCCCCCCCCCCCATAATAACTATAACACATTCCTATTGGCTATATACCCACCCCCCCCATCACTAACTATATACACATCCTATTATTGATATATACACCCCCGCCCATACATAATCTTACACATTCCTCTATTGCTATATACCCCCCCACTAAACTATATATACACATTCCTATTATTGCTATATAACCACCCCCCACAATACTAACTATATATACAAATTCGCTATTATTAAGTATATACACCCCCCCATATAATAAACTAATACAACATTCCTATTATTGCATATACCCCCCCCCATAACTAACTATATACACATTCCTATGATTTGCTAATATACCCCATACTAACTATATACCATTCCCTATTATTGGCTATACCCTACATACCCACCTATAATACTCTATAAAATTCCTAGTATTGACTATATACCCCCCCCCATACATAACTATATACACATCTCTATTATTGTCTATATAACACCCCCCCATAATAACCTATACACATTCCTATATTGCTATAACCCCCCCATAATAACATTATACACATTTCTATTTTGACTAGTACCCCCATACTAACTTATATACACATTCCTATTATTGCGATATAACACCCCCCCCTAATAACATATACAACACATTCCTATTATTGCTATATACCCCCCCCCCCATAATAACTATATACACATTCCTATTATTGCTATATACCCCTGGGTGTCCGTTTTGGGGGATCTGTATACCTCAAATAGCACCTCTTTTTTGTTGCTGAAGTGAATAGGAAGAAATATTTGTAAAATCCACATAATTTCTGCAGTGATTTCTGCTCGTATCTCAGGGTGTCCGTTTTGGGGGATCTGTTTACCCCAAATAGCAGAGTGTTTTTGTTGCTGAAGTGAATAGGAAGAAATCTGTATAAAATCCACATACTTTCTGTAGTGATTTCTGCACATATCCCAGGGCGTCCGTTTTGGGGTATCTGTATACCCCAAATTGCATTTTTTTTTTGTTGCCTTTAGGGATCTGTATACCCCAGTTTTTTTGTTGCTGAAGTGAATAGGAAGAAATCTGTGTAAAAGCCATATAGTTTCTGTAGTGATTTCTGCTCCAATCCCAGGGTGCCCATTTTGAGGTACCTGTTTTATTGCAAATTTCAATATTATTTTATTGCTAAAGTTGATAGCAAGAAATGCGTGTCAAAGCCATGTAGTTTCTAGATTAAAGTTTTCTACTAAGCAGTAAACGTAAATAAACCTTTACCAAAAATGTTTGCCCTTAACGATCTGCTCCGTAGCTCTACGGCGCAGAGGTGCAGGGATGATGAAGACGGGCTCACAGGCTGCGTCCTCTTCATACAAGGGGTGGGGGTTGTTTATATGCAGCAAACCCCCACGCCAATTAACCTTTCATTGCAGCCGGCAGCATTTAAAAGACGCGGCGCATGGGCGCGCATCTTTAACGATCGTCGCTCCCCCGAACTCATCGGGCGATCAGTTGCCAGGGTTAGCCTCGGGTTTTCATTTGACCAGTGGCTTAATTGTAAAGAATGAGCTGCCAAAAATGCCAATATTGCAATTACAGAAATAGGAAAGTATTGGTAGGAACGATCTGGACCCTTTGGGGTTAATGTACCCTAGATGGTCTAAGAAATAGTGAAAATCAAAGAAAAAAAAGTTTAAAAGGAAAAAAAATAATATTAAATAATTAAACATTTCAATCACACCCCTAGAACTGATATAAACAGAATAAAAGTAAAACACAGACACATAGGTATCTCCGCGTCCAAAATGCCCGATATATCAAAATATAAAACGGTTACGGCGGCGGTTGACGCAAAGGCGGGAAAGGGCCCAAATGTCCGAAATGCGACTTTAAATCACAGAACAATGGAAAAACAATGATCAAAATGTCGCACAGCCTCAAATGGTAGCAATGAAAACGTGGCCTTTTTCACAAAAATGAGTGTCAGAAGATGGCAAAAATGTTTTTCTTTTTTGTACACATTTGTTTAATTTTTGAAAATGTATTAAAAACAATAAAAACCTATAAAAATTTGGATCACCGCGATCGCACCGAACCAAAGAATAAGCTTGCGGGTTATTTTGGAGTGCATAGTCAAAGTTGTTAACAACGGAGCCACAAGAACGTGGACGGTTTTTTCAATTTTTCCACATTTGAATTTTTTTGTCAGCTTCGCGTACATGGAATGTTACAAATAAATATAAAATTACAGGAAAGAAATGGGTTAAGGACAAAAAGCCCACAACAGTGTGTACACGTAAAAATGAAAAAGTTATGG
The DNA here is from genome assembly GCA_019512145.1 of Engystomops pustulosus. Taxonomy (NCBI): domain Eukaryota; kingdom Metazoa; phylum Chordata; class Amphibia; order Anura; family Leptodactylidae; genus Engystomops; species Engystomops pustulosus. Next base: position 115,444,296 of record CM033642.1, on the reverse strand, counting down.
ATTTTGAAGGGTGGAGAGCGAGAAATGAGCGATAAAACCCTGTCGTCTTAAGGGGTAAAATATGTATCGATCAACAATATCACCTCCATAGGATCAGATGTATATATGCAGAGTGTGCATGTACTGTTGCAAACTCAGGTTCTGTCTCCTGCCTTCACTTTCTCAACCTGCATCAGCTGAAAGGTCTTAACATTGTACTGGGATTCGTGCTTTTGTGGGGGCTACAGGTAAGAAGATATGCCCATTCGAAGCATGCCCTGCTATGACTTCTATAACTTTGCTATCTGCAAGGTGTATGTGCAATTCGGACACCGTATAGCGTGGTAAGGGTTAATCTATTTCAACCTATGACTGAGATCTATTCAATACTGGATATGTAAAACAGAATGCCTTTTTTAATGCCTAGGTTTTTTTGGGTGAGCTAGATTGGCTTTTTGGGTGGCACACTGAGTTCATCGTTTTTGTGAATGGCTGCTGATAGTGGAGTTTTTTTCTTCTTTCTGGTATTTGTCTGTAAAATACATTTTCTGGGAAGTAAGTAAAATTAGCAGGAACGAGCTTGGTGAAAGAAGAGGAAGGGAGGGGGAATGAGTCAAGAAAATATTAGACCCAGAATGTCGGCATGAATGTTTAATTTAATATTTTTTAATTTTTTTAGTTATGTGTGTTTTTTTTGTTTTGGTTTTTTTTTTAAACTATAAAAACACAAGAGAATTGCAATTTTTCATCACTCCCATTCATGAAAAATTAGTCTGTTATGAGATGAACAGATTCTGATCAGCACCCATGATTAATGGAGCTGTAAGACTGTACATAAGTGTACACAAGTGATAAAAACGGGTTGAAACTAGGTTTTGGTTCAACCTTGAAACGCATTCTCTGTCAGCAATCCCTGATCGATTTGCTTCAGCAACTATAGCAGGGTAAATCAGTTCCAACAGCAATCTGCCTGGAGATGACTATTGTGTGACATCCCAGATAGCACAAATAGTCAAGTGAAAAAAAATGTTTGAATTATCTGGTTTTATGTGGCCGGACCTGATAATATAAAAAAAATTCGCTCCTTAAAATGCCTTAAAAGTTATACATGCATTAAGAGGAAAAACAAAACACAACACATTCAAAATTATTATTATTTCTTTACTAAAAATGAAGCAGAATGAACAAGTCATGTGTGAAAATTAATTGGTGGCTAGACCACCTAGGCCAAAATTACTAGAATCATAGTCTTCGATAGATTGTGGTGTTTCTACATTGTTCTGGAGGAATCAGGACCATTTTTTTTTAAACACTGCTATTAGTTCATGTGTAGAATAGGGCAATATGAGTGCTTTCCGGGTGCGTTCACATCATCGTGCTGATTCCATGCACACCTCTTATTGGTCTGACGAAGGGTTACTTACACCCGAAAACGCGTTGCCATGTGGATGTTTTTATCTAAAATAATATTAGTTGATTTAATCTACACGCATAATTTTTGCGTCTAAACCAGTGTTCATGAGCGCCCCATATTGGCCCCTATTTTACAGTTCCTGCGGTCCACTGGACACAGGTTTGGAGTGCTTGGGATCTGCTGGTTCCACCGATGTATATCACTGATGGACTCATCGCACTATATTATCGCTCTCAGAAAGTGACCTACCAGGTGAAGCAATTTTCTGTATTCACCTGCCCTTCGACCAAGCATTGTCACACGAGCCGCCGTCTCCTTTGTTGTCTTTTTTTTTCTCTCAATCCTTAGTTAGTTCATTGATGTTGATATGGTAGGGTTGGACTTTAACAGGTCATTGCAACACCTTGGGCACATGTGTGCACATGAGTGATATCTTACTGGTCAGCACTCCGGCTCCAAGGCACTGGGCTGGCTATGGTTGCTAGGGGCAAAAAGGGCCTTGCTGACCAGCCATCAACTAGCTTCCGGCGAGCCAAAAACAGTCTCTTACGAGGTGGCTCCCCTCAACCTAATAGCGCCTGTGATCACAAAATTAATTCTGCTAACGATGGCTACATTCTATCATTGCTGGAGTGAATCAAATCATTTTTGACTGGAGTAAATTATCTCGTTTACTCAATCTTTCAGGCATTTCCTGTTTCAAGTAGTGCATTATTTGAGATGGTTATTTTAAAAGCATATATTTTGAGGGTATGCTAAACACAGTTAGGTTGACAGCGAATTGTTGTCTTTTGTGATCCTAACTTTAATTTACCGTAAGGGAACCCTTTATGATAAAACACAATTATTCATTCTACAAGCACATCAATAGTAGTTAATTATTAACAGTTATTAATGGTTTTGGAAGTTATTATTGAAAAAAATATATAACTAAATGTTAAATATATGTAACTAAAACCTACAATCAATGTGTGTTGGTTTAATACTTACAAAGTATAAATGAGTAGTGAAATATCAGTGGTAATAACAATAGTTGCCTAATTTTATTTGTATAAGAGTCTTAAGCATGGCTATTACTCTGCATGTTGCCAAACAAACCTGTTTACAAGTACGATGGTGGGCATGAATCTTGGCAGTCAAATTTTGTTTAAAGATTACATATTGTTACACAATTTTAAGAAATATAGAAGTCATAGTTGTAACAGATCTAAACAGACTCTTTGTTAGGATGAAAATCACAAAAGGGTTGGTGCAGGCTAAAATTTGCTTAGATTATTGTCATATAGTCAGGGATTTTAGTGTTCCTGCTGTAATTACAAGAGCAAGAACACGCGTAAGGATTTTAAAATACCAAACCACCTACACAACCTTGCCAAAAATGACTAAAAAAGGGGTCATTTGTTTTCCATCCTGGGTTTTTCTGGAATTTTAAAAGACAAACAAGTCCTACATTTATAGCTATGGAATATACTAAAGAGCTCTAAACACGATATGAGCTTTTGTCTAATCCCTGACCCATCCCCAGGAAAGTCGTTATACAACAGATTAAAATTAACCCAAGCCGTACACAGATAAGTTCACTTTATTGTCAGATTCACCAGACTGCTCATTATAATTCCCATATCATCAGTGACAGCAGCCCTGGATAGTTTCACTTAGATGAAAGCCATGCAGAACACTTGGGGAGTGTATCATCTGGTCTACGACGGAAAAAACTTAGTTATTTGCACCTAAAATAATTGAACGTTTTAGATAATTTTTAGACTGTTAACGACTTTTGAAAAAAGGGCTTGTCTTTGTAGCATAGGGGGTTGTGACCAGAAGAAAACGCCTGTGCCCAGAAAAGTCATTATGTGGTGCATCAAAGGAGACTAACTAATTACAACTTGCATCTTATATTGTTACCAGATTAAGCATCCAGCATCAGAGAACTGTTAGTTTACTCTGCCATGGTCTAGACCAGCACATGAGGACATCTCCCCCCTTGTTCTGACAAAATTCCTGCATGGATGTTATTTGAAGTGAAGATTATGTCGCAGGTTGTTATACTAATGCCGGTCAATATAGATTCTAAAACCCGTAGAGAGATAGAAGACAGCTTGCCACCCTAGTTCTTTATTTGTATTCAAGACAAGCAAAATGATAGGCATGATCGTTTTTTAGGCAGTGATGATATGTTGAGGAACTGTTTCTATCGCCTTGTATGCTTCTCTTGCCACTATCACTTGACCATATTACAGGGGAGGCTGTTCTCACAATGGTTCTCTGAAATAATATATAAATATGAATCACTCTCAGTATTAAATAAGGATATAACAGGGGTGGATTCTACGTATTTTCTTAACAATCACTTCAGTCAGCACCAGCTGGGTTAGGCAAGCTCCACTGTTTAAAAGAGTCAAACAGAAGCTAAATTGTCATTGTTTTATGACGTCATTCAATACTATCCACTAAATATTTTCATAACTTTTTGTTAATAAGAATAAGTTCTATTAAAAAAAGGATTTTCAATGTTCCTCTATTATGAAATTCAATAATGGAAACCAAAAGCAAAAACACAAGGTTCAATTTACCATCAGTTCCATAGGAGTGCAGTCAGGGAAGGTCCTTCTTAATGGTTGTTATGGGAGAAAGAAATACAGCAGCCAAAGTTATGTTCCCCATTATAATAAAGACCATTAAACTGATGGTAATTGGCACGTTTTAGGTTACAATCAGTACTTAATTGCTGATATCTTTTCCAAAAGAAGTGCAAACAGAAATGTGGAGAAATGTGGATCATAGATGTGAACTGGATTAACAGTCACAAGTTTTGCGAGGCTTTCCGGTCAGAATATATGATTTTTATTAACTAAAAAAATATTAGGCTACATTTTTATTCTATCCAATTTCAGTCAGAGCAAAATATCTACCAGAAAGAAAATGGATGCCAGGCAATTTTCCAAGGTTTGTTGTATTATGGTAGCAGGATACACTGAAAGATATTTGAATGTCAATGTAATCCGAGGAATCATTTTCTACACTCAGTAGTTTATTAGAAGATTCAGGTCTTCCTATTGCAGGGAGGACATGCTACTTCAGACATTATGAAGACATGAACTTCCAATGACCAAGATTTAGCTTGAAATATCCCCGCATAAATATAATGCATGCATGGTATCAATGACCATTGTTTTGGTGTTTAACGGCTTTCTTGCTGTCAATGGACACTTTGACTTGAGATTTCAAACACTGTTATCTATACACAGAATGTATGGATATATTAAAGATCGTCTCAAAAGCCTTACATTATCATTGTGTCATATATTTTGAGTATCTTGAATTCCAGTTTTCTAAACGCCCACACACTGTAACCTTTAAGCTTTTAAAAGGGGGATATTTCCCAATTTGCAGATATTAACTTTAGCCAGAGGTACAATACCCTTTTACCTGCTGTAATTTAGTCCTAGGCAACAAGTCTGTGTGGATTCTTCATCGGCATAATAAGGGCACATACCAGGGCAATTTAGTTGATTCGAGGGGGTGGGGATTAAACGAACCTCATCCAGTGCTGCTGAAAAATTCTGTGTGCCAAGTGATCTGTGCGTGGGTTTCAAATCACCAGTATGTTAATTAATATCCATATTTTTAGTGTATGCAAAAGTTGAAAGATTGCTCATAGGTAGCAGGATCTATGCCATAAGAAAAACCAAAGATTAGAGAGGGCGGAATTTGTTGAAATTCGGTTTCGACCCGTTTCACCAAATTTTTTGAAAAAAAAATTTTATTGGAACACTTAAAAACCGGTATTTCATGGGTTGCAGAGAGCTGTAGGGTGTTTTAGAATGTTGTTGCCCCGGCTCAAATAGGCATAAGGAGTGTGCTTTGGTCTTCAAACATGCTGTGTTTGAGTTTTAGTATGACACGCACTGACAGCCACCGCTCTTAGATCGACTTCACTCTTCAATTCCATGTGCATTACAGAGGCCACTTCACCAAATAAGTGAAGCGGGAATGCAGTCTGACAAGGGAACGTCGTGCAGCCGAAAACGAGAGAGGGCCAAGCTTCCCACTATAACAGGAAAGAGTGACACACTTTTACACTGAAATCAGATGATTCCATAGATGAGGCAGAACCTGTGTGTTTAAACGGGGATACATTGTAGACAACTCCCAAAAGAGTTGCAGAGGGTTCGGTAGTAATTTTGCATTGATTGTCACTGATCATTTGCCCTTCATTCATCCATTAGGTTCCGGCTTTCATTGGCAATAATCCATCGGTATTGCTACAGCCACCACCCCGGAGTTGATCCAAAAAGAGATGACCAGTTAACTAAGTAGCCTACTAACTTCTGTCGGTGGCAGCCCAAAGGTAGGCACAGAGTGGACAATTTGCAGAGTGTGGAGGTGGGGGGTCGCAGCCGCAGTTAGGAGACCCACAGAGTGGCGCAATGAAACAGTGGACCTCCGGTTCGGAGTAACAGTAGGCCAGAGGGACAATGAAACAGTGGGGAGGATGGCCGGCCCCACGCAGCCACGCCATATCGCCGTCATGAGAGTGGCACAATGACAATTCTCTTACGTGGCTTGTCAGCAACATGGGAGGCAAAGAGTGGCAATGTATCAATCTAATGTTGCTCAAGTCAACCGGTAACTATGACAAAACATCATCGTCAATATAAATTCCGCATATGCGACTGCTCAGACTGACAAAATTAAGCTGACCTGCTGCAAAAAATAATCATAGCCCTAAAGTATCCCCCGCCAAGCCCCCCAACCCTCCACACAATGCCCCCGTTAAGAGAACAAGGTCCTATGCCCTAGGGAGGCGGAAGGAGAGCTCGCAAAAGCAAGCCACGTCCGATGGATAGGGAGTGGAGCGATTTATTCTATTTCAAAGTTCAAAATTTTTACTTTCAGCAGATAGTCATAGCACCAAGTAACTTTATCACAACATTTCCCGAATGTCTTGCTTTATATCGGCAGTAGGGTTTTATGCATCCTCTCTCTTTTTTAGGTGTTAGGAGGTTCAGAAGCATTGTGGGGCAATTTTAACGTGTTATGAAAATCGCCAAAAAACTTATTTAGAGGCACTCCGCAGCTTTTAACTGAGGCTCTACTATCTAACCCCTAAACAAGCAGTAAACCCCTAAATCATGCCATTTTAGAACTACACCCTCCCATTATAAAAAATCAACCTAAGAAGTATGCTAACCCTTAGATAGTGGTGGCGAACAAAAATGGAGGGTTTGCTATAATTTACATGCTGTAATTTTTTTGCGTAATTTTTTTGACCATGGATTAATGGGCCAAAACTTAAACCGTCACAAAGTAGTATTAAATGACACAAAAAAAACTCCACAAAGTTTGATACCCCCGTTTCTCCGCGTATGAGGAATACCCATATGTGGTGGGAAACTGCTCTATCGCCACGCCGGCATAGCCGGGAAGGAGCCCCATTCAGAAGCAGTCGGACAATGGCACTTTTATAGGGGCTATCACATGTTTATTTTTGTATAATTTGGACACTTATGGAGATTTATTTGTTGTGGATGCGATTCACTTTTCAGGCACATCATTTATGGAGGGGAACGGGGGGTAGGGTGGGGCTCCCTAGCTATAATCTGAGTTTATTCAACTCTGTTTGGTGGGTGGGTAAAAAAATCCTTTAATGCTGTTTATGGTTTCTAGCCATTTTTTCGCCAAGACATTCCTACCATACCATAAAAATAATGTGTTATCGTATTCTGGGTCATCACGATTACAGCGATACCCAATTTATATGGCTTTTTATGGTTAATTTTGTTTTGCAGACTAAGAATCATTTTGTGAGAGAGAAAGTGTTTGTTTTTGTATCGCCGTGTAAATGGGCAGAACCATTTATATATTTTTGTTTCCAAAGCTGGTTAGAGTTTATTTTTGGGGAAACGCTGTAATTTTTCTTGGTCTCATGTGTGGGGTAAATTTGTACTTTTTGATACTTTTTGCGCTTTTATGCGGTCAGATGTTGAAAATTTAAGACTTTTTGTTGAGGTTTTTTTTTGGTCCAGTAACAATTTTGCTACCCATATATTGTGTTTTTTCTGGTGATTTCAGGGGACCTTTTTATTCTCTTGTAATAATTTATTTTGCACTTTTTTTAAACTTTTTTTTTTATTGATTTTATTTGTCCAGGGTGGGACATTGAACAAGTGATCATTGATCACTGGTCATTGTATATACTACCCTACTAATCTATTGCTGCATATTACATGTCAGCCCTCACGCATTCTGCATGAGGCTGACAGCTGCACTGTTGGATCGTGCACGTGAATGATCCTAGCAGGCAGCTCCATAGGCAGCCCTGGGGTCCTTATCGGACTCAGGGTTGCCTGGGAACGATAGGCACATTACGTGCCCTGCACACGGTGGATAGACACGCGGGTCCCTATGACGCCTTGGTAGTGTCTATAGGGTTAAACAGTCGGGCTCGCTTTGCGGCCCGGGTGTGACGCCACATGAGTGATGACTTACCTCAAGCAGCAGGAGCAGTGTTGGAACAAACCGCCTGAAGTATGACGTGTATCACGTCATGTGCGCAAAGGGGTTAAGAAATACTGTTGACATATTTGATCCTGTGTTCGCATTCAAACTTCGTTTTCCTTGTTCATAAACAGAGTTTGAGTTTGAAATAATTTGACGTTGAAATTAGTTGAAGTTTGGAAAATTTTTTAATGAATTTGAAGATAGGACGCCACATGCTCATTCAGTATATTTCCCTGAAATATAGTCTCTTTGCAAAAAAAGAACTAAATTGGGGAATATGGCTCCCATACAATGGAACCCTGGAGCAAGGATCACTCAGAGAAAAATATGTAAATTTCACACCGCTTTCTTCTTTTAACTCAGCAACCAAAAAGAGCTGCATTTGGGATTACAGTTTCCCAAAACGACTACCATGTATTGGAGAAAAATCAATCTCGACATAATAACTATATACACATTCCTATTATTGCTATATACCCCCCATAATAACTATATACACATTCCTATTATTGCTATATACCCCCCATACTAACTATATACACATTCCTATTATTGCTATATACACCCCCCCATAATAACTATATACACATTCCTATTATTGCTATATACCCCCCATACTAACTATATACACATTCCTATTATTGCTATATACCCCCCCCCCCATAATAATTATATACAATCCCCCAATAACAACTATACACATTCCTACATAAAATACTAAAATTGTACTCCACCCTCCATAGTTCCCACGATGCGCGCCGTCCTCATCCTCCCTCGCGGTGTCGGGTGGATGTAAACAAAGATGACGGCGCCCTGCTACAGACGCGCCGTGAGTCGCGGCGCGGTGACGTCAAACGCGGTGACGTCACACTCTGCGTCGTCACCGCGAGCCCCCCCTATGATCCGGCTCTGGTTGGGGTACCCCACAGATCTCCTTCTCGGGTTCTCTCTGGTGTGGGAATTGTGGGGATCCTGGAGTCTCACCACTCTTGTTAAGCAGAGGGTGTTTGGAGGGGGGCTTTGTTTTGGAGTATTCAGTCCTTTAGTTCCATTTTTCTGGGTTTCAAAACAGGCCTGGGTGGGGGCCGTCGAGGAAGCCTTGAGTGATGGTGGCATTTTATATAGAGCTATATTGGCGGGGACTGGGGCCTCTTGCAGGCCTGTGTGCACAATCTGTATCGCACCCAAGGCAGAGGGGGTCTGGTTTAATTTTAAAGGGTCACCAGCTGCTGGGCCTGCTATCCTGAGGGAGAGGCCTGGTGGAATGTTGCCTCGTGGTGAGGGTCCAGGTCTTGGACTGTTAGGCATGCGAAGCACTTCTTTGTTGGAGGCCGTGGCTTGATGGCACGTCTTCTTCTGCGCCGAATCAGTAGCGCACTCTTGCTTGAGTTCCCCGTGTACAACTGCTGGGGTCCAGCGAGAGCCTCTGCCGTGTGTCTGTAGATTTTCTTTCCCCTTCGTGGAGTGGGGAGCTGCTAGAGTCTTCACTTCCACTGCAGGTGGAGGACACGATGGCAGCGCGGGGATAGGTGTCACGGGGCTCCCTTTCGGATGATGGTAAGTGCTTCTGTATGGTGGGGGCAAAGTAGTTAAAAATCAGTGTGCTGGGGGCTGCCCCGATTAGCTTTGGCCAGGCACAGAGCTCAGCTCAGGCTCGTCTGCTCTGCATCGCTGACAGGCCACGCCCCTGTGATGGTCATTTTGATATGTAATTTGTATAGTCACGTGCAAACAGGTTGACTATAGTGATGTTTTTCATAGTCACGCGGGGGCTTTTTAATTTTATTGGAAAATTTTCAAGTATTTTTCTGTATATTTAGTGAAAATGTATGTGTATGTATTTTATACTTTATATGTTCCCCGTAAGGTCATAAAAAACCTTGGGGGGATATTTTTACAGTTTTTAATTTTACATTTTCTATTATTTTTTTCCCAATTGTAACACGTTTTCTACTGTAACTGGGGCATCTAGGACAGGAGACAGGTTTTCTACTGATCTTTCCGATCTTATACAAGGACCCTAAATGCAGGGAAATAGTAACTACAGATTACCGAAAAGGTAAGGAATGTTATGATTCTCCTTCATACAACATACAAAGTTATGATTTATGAAAAAATTTTATGTCACAATAGATGTGAACAAAATGTTGTCTCTCCAGCCTCCAGACAGATACACTCATATACGTCTGGCTTTTTGCACGTACAACACTATTCTGTCTTGGACAAGTACAAGATGTTAAATTTAATGTTTTGTTGTTATTAGAACTCTCTTCCAAAGAGCTAAACATTTCAATAAAATATGTACCTCATGTATTATAAAAGAATATAGTCAACTATCCAAAGAGCATTGGGGAGCCAAGACTAATAAATATGAAAATAAATGAAAATAATATGAGTTTATGTGTTTCTAATATATGAGACTCGGACAAAAAGAATCACTGTATCCCTGTTGTTCTTATCTTCAAGTAATAAAAGCAAAGATTGTTTCACACTCTGCAGTATCCAAGCACATACATTAAAATCCAGAATACAAGCTCAAAGGATGCTGCTTACTGTCAGGCTTGCGGGATGTGGATCCTCTGGACCACTGCAGATGATGACTCAAGCCACTACCTGGGACCAGAGTCTAAGTGGAACCTGGTTTTCACCAGACAAGCTGTGGCGTGGTACCACCAGGTCGTTCCTCAGGCGTGACTTGTCTGCAATGGCAGCCAAGGTTGAGGTACAGAAACAGCAGACAAACTTGAGGTCACAGTCCAGGCACAAGGTCACTGCAGGCGGCAGAGATGCAACGTCAGAGTCCAATCCGGGGTCAGCAACAGGAGGTCCAAGCAGAGGGTTACAGGAACACAGCACACAGGACAGCAGCACAGGGGAGCAATGGAACACGCGAACACGGAGGAGGTCAGGAAACACAGGAACACGGAGGGAACGCAGGAGACACTGGAACGCAGGAGACACTGGAACGCAGGCAAATCGCAACAGAGCTTTCTCTTAGGCTGTGAGGCACAAAGATCCGGCAAGGGTTTGCAGGAAGAGGCAGGCTTATATAGGATTAGTGAAATGGCCAGCGCCAACTAATGGCGCGCTGGCCCTTTAAATCTTAGCGAGCCGGCACGTGCGCGCCCTAGGAGACGGGGACGCGGGCGCCGAGACGCGGGAGCTGCAGAGGACGCCGCAGGAGTCGGGGAAGATGAGCGAAGCCGGCCACCGGGCCCCGGGGAGGCACGGGTGCACCCGAGATCCGAGACCCGTGGCACTTACCTTGTTATGTGCATTTAAAAAGTTCTGACTGCTTATCAAACCTACACAATATTTCAGTGATTGTGTTTTGTAGTTGCATTAACAGAATTCTACCATTAAATATCTACCGTTAGAAGTCAATCTGATGGTAGATTCCTCCTGCCTTCCTCTGTAATTTAATAATCTTGGAATCTAACATAACTTAAAATGAGCCGCCCGCCATTAGGCAGACAGGAGAACAACATAGTCATAGGGATACCTATCTACAAACAGCTGGTGAAGAGAATTCTACCAGTAAGTAAGATTGTGCACAAATGGACTGTAGCCAGAACTGAATCCTTAAGAGCATGCTTCCACCTAACTGACTGGAGCGTCTTTAGAGCAGAAGAGATCAATGAGTGGACTGACAGTGTGTCAGCCTATCTCAAGTTTTGCCTTGATCAGGTAATCAGTCAACACCTACAAGTACTTGGGCGTGCACATACAGGCTTGAATGGAGGAACAATATCAACTGGTTATGCGGAAAGGCGATGACCAGGTTGCACTTGTTCAGGAAGCTGAGGTCATTCCAAAGCTCCACCCTAATATTAAAAATATTTTACCAAACAATGATGGCGAGAGAAAAGAACCAGCTATAGAACCTCCATTGCGAAAAACGGCAGCCCCCACTACACGACACACTACTGCAGCAACTGAGCGACAGAAGTTATCGCTACCGCCAGGTGTTTTGCCGTACCACGAGGTTCCACAACTCCTTCATCCCGAAGGCAATAGAACTATTCAACCATACGGTGACTAAAGTGAAAGACTAAGTCACACCTTCATTCCACCTCCCCCCAAACCCTCTCCCCACCCCTAAAATTAAGGTAGGATCTGTAATGTTATTTGTGTTGTTTATTATGTGAAACGCTGGTCATGGCTTGCCTGGAGTAATGAAGCACAAAACTGTTTCCCAACGGGATTAATAAAGTTTTATTCTATTCTATTCTAAAAAAAACTTATTTTTAGTAATATGCAAATTACCTGCAGAGGCTACTCAGGCCAGGATATGTTTGGCTTGGATCTAAGCCTACTCCATGCCCCAATCCTGCCTCTTTGCACATCCTCTGCATGCTCCTCTTTATCCTTGCACAGCACAAAATGCTCCACAAGCATCTATGAAACTACAGCACAAGTGTAGTGCTACTGCTAAGGCTACTAGGGTGTGAAGTAGTCATAGCTCGCGGTGCTTGACCAGGCTGCTCCACGCCCCAGTAGCAGGTAATTTACATATTACTTAGACAAATATTTTAACAAGTTAGCTTAGGTTCCATGATTATTAAATCACAGATTAGGGCGGAGGCTGGCAAGAGGAATGTACCATCAAATCTACTTTTGATGTTAGCTCTCTCATTGTCATCCTTCAAAGGACATCTACCACCATGATGAAGGATTGTTAACCAAGCACACTGACATACTGGTGTGTGCTCCTTCTGGTAGGATCTGCTCTTCTTTTAACTTTTTATACCCTGTTTTTTTTTTAAGGAAGATTTTAAAATATTGCAAATAAGCCTGAGGGGCTCTGGGCTCCATTAACACCTAAAGAGCCCCTCAGGCTTATTTACAATATTTTAAAAGCCTTTTTTTTTGTAAAAACCAGGGCATAAGAAGTTAAAAGAAGAGCAGATCCTACCAGAGAGGGCACACACCAGTATGTCAGGGTGATTGGTTTGCAATCCTTCGTCCTGGTGGTAGATGTCCTTTAAGGGATGTCACTGCAAATACTGCTCAGGTACATTTATTATGAGTTATTGTCTGCCTGCAGTATCTTGGGTGGTATTTATTGCTGTTGGGTGGTATTTATAATTTCTGGGGTGGTACTGTATGTGTGCTATATGTGGTAGTAAATCTAGGGTTCTGGTACTAGTGCTAGTACTAGTCTGGACCCTTGAAGCTGAGCAGTATGACAATGTGGCCATCTTGGTTATTGGTCAAAAATTTAGAATGTATTTAGTCCAGAATAAACAGTATAGCAATCCAACAAAAATATTATTTTTGGTCTTGTAAAAGCAGACCTTCGTCAGGCACGGATTGCAAGGTATAAATAGAAATGGAGATGAGATACGGTGCAGTGCTTTGACCACTGGAGCGCAGGTGGAAAGGCGGAAAAGTGGGTGCTCCCGCTGGAGAAATGAGTCACGAAACCGATGTGTACAGTGATTTGTGGCAATGAAGGTTTTTTTCTCCTTTATTACCAAAATGGGCGCAAGCACAACGTGCTACATGGGGCAGAAAACTCTGGGAAGGAGAAAGGAACACCCTCGATCACATGTGCAGACCTGTAAGCCAATCAGCGACCGGAAGGCTTATGTGATGTCACACAGCCCTATAAATACAGGCAGCCATTTTCAATCTCGGCATGTGCTATCTGTAGCGTCCAGCTGCTTCTACTGTACTGTGCTGATAGTGATTTTTGCTCCAAGAGTTTCTGTTTTGGGGGATCTGTATACCCCAAATAGCAGTTTTTATGTGTTGCTTAACTGAATAGGAAGAAATCTGTAAAATCCACATAGTTTCTGGAGTGATTTCTGCTCCTTTCCCAGGTTGTCCGTTTTGGGGATCTGTATACCCCAAAAAGCAGTTCTTTTTTGTTGCTAAAGTGAATAGGAAGAAATCTGTGTAAAATCCACATACTTTCTGCAGTGATTTCTGCTTGTATCCCAGGGTGTCCGTTTTGGGGGATCTGTATACCCAAAATAGAAGTTCTTTTTTGCTGCTGAAGTGAATAGGAAGAATTCTCTGTAAAATCCACATACTTTCTGTAGTGATTTCTGCTCGTATCCCAGGGTGTCCGTTTTGGTGGATCTGTATGCCCAAAATAGAAGTTCTTTTTTGTTGCTGAAGTGAATAGGAAGAATTCTCTGTGAAATCCACATACTTTCTGCATTGATTTCTGCTCATATCCTTGGGTGTCCGTTTTGGGGGATCTGTATACCTCAAATAGCACCTCTTTTATTTAGTCCAGAATAAACAGTATAGCAATCCAACAAAAATATTATTTTTGGTCTTGTAAAAGCAGACCTTCATCAGGCACGGATTGCAAGGTATAAATAGAAATGGAGATGAGTGCTTTGACCACTGGAGCGCAGGTGGAAAGGCAGAAAAGTGGGTGCTCCCGCTGCAGAAATGAGTCACAAAACTGATGTGTACAGTGATTTGTGGCAATGAAGGTTTTTTTCTCCTTTATTATTAAAATGGGTGCGAGCACAACGTGCTACATGGGGCAGAAAACTCTGGGAAGGAGAAAGGAACACCCTTGATCACATGTGCAGACCTGTAAGCCAATCAGCGACCGGAAGGCTTATGTGATGTCACACAGCCCTATAAATACAGGCAGCCATTTTCAATCTCGGCATGTGCTATCTGTAGCGTCCAGCTGCTTCTACTGTACTGTGCTGATAGTGATTTTTGCTCCAAGGGTGTCCGTTTTGGGGGATCTGTAAACCCCAAATAGCAGTTCTTTTTTGTTGCTGAAGTGAGTGGGAAGAAATCTGTGTAAAATTCACATAATTTCTGTAGTGATTTCTGCTTGTGTCCCAGGGTGTCCGTTTTGGGGGATCTGTAAACCCCAAAGAGCAGTTCTTTTTTATTGCTGAAGTGAATGGGAAGAAATCTGTGTAAAATCCACATACTTTCTGTAGTGATTTCTGCTCATATCCCAGGGTGTCCGTTTTGGTGGGTCTGTATACCCAAAATAGAAGTTCTTTTTTGTTGCTGAAGTGAATAGGAAGAATTCTCTGTAAAATCCACATACTTTCTGTAGTGATTTCTGCTTGTATCCCAGGGTGTCCGTTTTGGGGGATATGTAAACCCCAAAGAGCAGTTCTTTTTTGTTGCTGAAGTGAATGGGAAGAAATCTGTGTAAAATCCACATACTTTCTGTAGTGATTTCTGCTCATATCGCAGGGTGTCCGTTTTGGTGGGTCTGTATACCCAAAATAGAAGTTCTTTTTTGTTGCTGAAGTGAATAGGAAGAATTCTCTGTAAAATCCACATACTTTCTGTAGTGATTTCTGCTTGTATCCCAGGGTGTCCGTTTTGGGGGATATGTAAACCCCAAAGAGCAGTTCTTTTTTGTTGCTGAAGTGAATAGGAAGAGTTCTCTGTAAAATCCACATACTTTCTGTAGTGATTTCTGCTTGTATGCCAGGGTGTCCGTTTTGGTGGATCTGTATACCCAAAATAGAAGTTCTTTTTTGTTGCTGAAGTGAATAGGAAGAATTCTCTGTGAAATCCACATACTTTCTGTAGTGATTTCTGCTCATATCCCTGGGTGTCCGTTTTGGGGGATCTGTATACCTCAAATAGCACCTCTTTCCAGCATCACTATATACAAGCTCCCCCAGACTCACTGTATACGCTCCACCACATCACTATATCAAACCGCGCCCCCCCAGCAATCACTTGTATACAGCTCCCCCACACCCACTGTATCATCCCCAGCAATCACTACTAATACATCTCCCGCCAGCAAACACTATATACAGCTCCCCCAAGCCAATCACGTATACCGCTCCCCCAGCATCACTGATTACAGCTCCCCAGCATCACTTATACAGCTCCCCCAGCAATCACTATATCCTCTCTCCCAGCAATCACTGTATACCGCCCCATAATCACTATATACAGCTCCCCCCGCAGCAATCACTGTAATACCGCCCCCAGCAATCACTTTAACACCGTCCCCCATGCCATCACTGTACTACGCCCTCCAGCAATCACTATAATACACGCCCGCAGCAATCACTGTATACCGCCTCCCCAGCAATCACTATATAAACACCCCTTCCCCCAGCATCACTGTAATACAAGCCCCCAGCAATCACTATTACAGCTTCCCCCAGCAATCACTATATCCAGCTCCCCCAGCAATCACTATATCAGCCCCCCAGCAACCACTATATACCAAGCTACCCCAGCAACCACTATATACAGCTTCCCCCAGCAATCACTATATATAGCTCCCCGTAACACTGTATACAGCTCCTGCATGCAATCACTGTATACAGCTAGAGAACGGCCGCGGATCGCGAATGTGCACTTGCACTTTCATAGCTATATACTCCCCCAGTAATCACTGTTATCACTCCCCCAGCAATCCACTGTATACAGCTCCCGCCAGCAATCACTATATCAGCTTCCCCCAGCACCACTGTATACAGCTCCCCAGCAACCCCACTGTATAGCAAGCTCCCGCAGCAATCACTGTATACAGCTTTTTCCCCCAGCAATCACATATATACT
Source organism: Engystomops pustulosus (assembly GCA_019512145.1). Classification (NCBI taxonomy): domain Eukaryota; kingdom Metazoa; phylum Chordata; class Amphibia; order Anura; family Leptodactylidae; genus Engystomops; species Engystomops pustulosus. Next base: position 115,427,873 of record CM033642.1, on the reverse strand, counting down.
CCCCCAGCAATCACTATCTACACTCCTCCAGTACACTGTATACGCTCCCCCAGCATTCCTATATACAGCTTCCCCCAGCAATCACTGTATACAGCTCCCCAGCAATCACTATATCAGCTCCCCCAGCAATCACTATATACAGCTCCCCTATACTATAATACACCCCCTATAATAACTATATACAACACCCCCTATTACTATATAGTCCCCCTATAACTATAACACATCATATTATTGCTTATACCAACCAATACCCCCCCATAATAACTATATACACATTCCTGTTATTGCTATCTACACCCCCCCCATCCTACTATTCACATTCCTATTATTCGCTATATAACCCCCTCCCATAATAAAACTATATACACATTCCTTATTTTTTGCTTTATACCCCCCCCCCCCATAATAACTATATACACATTCCTATTATTGCTATATACCCACCCCCCATACTACTATATACACATTCATTATTGCTATATACAACCCCCCCACCCCCCATATACCTATATACACCTCCTATTTATTGCTATAATACCCCCCCCATACTAACTATATACACATTCCTATTTTGCTATATAACCTACCCCCCATACTAACTATATACACATTCCTATTATAGCTATAGTACACCCCCCCCATATAACTATATACACATTCCTATTATTGCTATATAACCGACCCCCCCCATACTAACTATTATACACATTCCTATTATTGCTATTACCCCCCATACTAACTATATACACATTCCTATATTTCGGCTATAATACCATACCCCCCATACTAACTATATACACATTCCTATTATTGCTATATACACCCCCCCCCAACCCCCCCCCCATAATAACTAATACACATTCCTATTATTGCTATATACAAAACAACAACCCACCCCCCCATAATAACTATATACAATTCCTATTATTGCTATAAATACCCCCACCCATAATAACTATAATACACATTCCTATTATTTGCTATATACCCCCCATACTCCTATATAACATTCCTTTCTTGCTATAACACCCCCCCATAATAATACTATATACACATTCCTATTATTGCTAGATCCCCCCCAACTACTATATACCACATTCCTATTATTGCTATATACCAAACCCCCCCCCAATAATAAACTATAATTCCACATTCCTATTATTGCTATTCCCCCCCATAATACTATATCCACATTCCTATTATTGTCTATATCCACCCATAATACTATATACACATTCCTATTATGGCTATAATACACCCCCTACTACTATATACACTTCCTATTAAAATTTGGTCTAATATACAAACCCCCCCCATAATAATTATACACATTCCTATTATTGCATATTACCACCCCCCACCATAGCAACTATATACACAATTCCTTATTGCTTACCACTTATTACATGCTATATGCATATCACCCCCCCCCCCCATAATACATTATATACAATCCCCCAATAACAAAGTATACCATTCTACATACACATACTAAATTGTACTCCACCCTCATAGTAGAAAGACTTTCCTCCGATGCTGCCCGTCTCATCTCTGGGGTCGGATGTGGATGTTAAACAAAGATGACGGCGCCCTGCTACGACGCGCAGTTGAGTCGCGGCAGCGGTTGTTGGGGTACGTCTAAACGGGTGACGTCACACTCTGCGTCGTCACCGCAGAGCCCCCCCTATGATTCCGGTCTCTGGTGGGGTACCCCACAATCTCCTTCTCGGTCTCTCTGTGGTGGGACATTGTGGGGGGATCCTGGATCTCCCCACTCTTGTTAGCAGAGGGTGTTTGGAGGGGCGTTGTTTGGAGGTATTAGTCCTTATTCCATTTGTCTGGTTCACACGGTGGTGGGGGCGTCGAGGAAGCCCTTGAGTGGATGGTGCATTTTATTAGAGCTATATTGGCGGGGACTGGGGCCTCTGTGCCGAGCGTGTGCCCACATCTAATATCGACCCAAGGCAGGGGGTCATGGTTTTAATTTTAAGGGTCACCAGCTGCGTGGCTTCTATCCTGAGGAGAGCGCGGTTGTCATGTTGCCTCGTGGTGAGGGGTCCCAAGGTCTTGGACTGTTAGGCATGCGAAGCACTTATTTGTTGGAGGACGTGGCTTGATTGGCACGTTCTTCTGCGCAGAATACAGTAGCGCATTGCTTGAGTTCCCGTGTAAATGCTGGGGCACCGAAAAAAGCCCCTCTGCCGTGTGTCTGTAGATTTGTCTTTCCCTTGTGGAGTGGGGAGCTGCTGAGAGTCTTCACTTCCACTGCAGGTGGAGGACACGATGGCAGCGGGGGGAATAGGTTGTCACGGGTCTCCCTTCGGATGATGGTAAGTGCTTCTGTATGGTGGGGGCCACGTAGTTCAAAATCAGTGTGATGGGGGTGCCCGATTGCTTTGGTCAGGAACCAGAGACTCGCTCAGGCTCGTCTGCTCTGCCATCGCTGCACAGGCCACCCCTGTGATGGTCATTTTGATATGTAATTTGTCTAGTCACGTGCAACAGGTTGACTATGTGTGTTTTTCATAGTCACGGGGGGGGCTTTTAATTGTTTTGGAAAAATTTTCACAGTGTTTTGTTTAGATTATTTAGTGAAAATGTATGTGTAGTATTTATACTTTTCTGTCCCGAGTCATAAAAACCTTGGGGGGATATTTATTCCATTGTTTAATTTTACCTTTCTATTATTTTTTTCCCAATGTAAACACTTTTCTACTGACTGGCATCTAGGACAGGAGACCAGGTTTTCTACTGATCTTATCGAATCTATACAAGACCCTCAATGCAGGAACTGTAACTGAGATACCGACAAGGTAAGAATGTTTATGATTCTCCATCCAACATACCCAAGTTATGATTTATGAACACATTTAGTCACAATAGATGTGAACCAAAATGTTGTCCTCTCCAGCCTCAGACGTACACTCATTACGTCTGGCTTTTTGCACGTACACAACACTATTCTGTCTTGCACAAGTACAGAGCGTTAATTTAATGTTTTTTGTTATTAGAACTTCTTCCCACTAGCTACATTCCTCATCAATGTCACTCATGTATTATAAAGAAGATTAGTCAATATCAAGAGCATTGGGAGCAAGACTCAATATAGAAAATAAATGAAAATAATATGAGTTTATGTTGTTTTCTATATATGAGACTCGGACAAAAAAGACATCATGTAATCCCGGTTGTTCTCATCTTCAAGTATAAACAGCCAACGAATTGTTCACACTCTGCAGTATCCCAACACATTCTTAAAATCCAGAAATACAAGCTCAAAGGATGCTGCTCCGTCGGCTTGCGGGATGTGGACCTCTGGACCCACGGCGATGAGGACTAAGCCACTACTGGGACCAGATCTAAGTGAACCTGGTTTTCACCAGACCAGCTAGTGGCGTGGTACCACCAGGTCGTTCCTCAGGATGACTTGTCATGACAAGGCAGCCAAGGTTGAGGTACAGCCACGCAGACAAACTTGAGGTCACAGTCCAGGCACAAGTCACTGCAGGCGCGCAGAGATGACACCGGCAGAGTCCAATCCGGGGTCATCAACAGAGGTCCAAGCAGAGGGTTACAGAACACAGCACACAGGACACAGCCACAGGGACAAATGGAAACGCGAACGGAGGAGGTCAGGAACACAGGAACACGGGGGAACGCAGGACACACTGGAACCAGGAGACACTGGAACGCAGGCCGAATCGCAACAGAGCTTCTCTTAGGCTGTGAGGCACAAAGATCCGGCAAGGGTTTGCAGAAGAGGCAGGCTTATATAGGATTAGTGAAATGGCCAGCGCCAACTAATGGCGCGCTGGCCCTTAAATCTTAGCGAGCCGGCACGTGCGCGCCCTAGGAGACGGGGACGCGGGCGCCGAGACGCGGGAGCTGGCATAGGACGCCGCCAGGAGTCGGGGAAGATGACGAAGCCGGCACCGGCCCGGGGAGGCACGGGTGCACCGAGATCCGAGACCCGTGGCCTGTACCTTGTTGTGCTTTAAAATGTTCTGACTGCTATCAAACCTACACAATATTTCAGTGATTGTGTTTGTAGTTGCATTAACAGAATTCTACCATTAAATATCTACCGTTAAGTCAATCGATGGTAGATTCCTGCCTGCCTTCCTCTGTAATTTAATAATCTTGGAATCTAATCATAACTTAAAATGAGCCGCCCGCATTAGGCAGACAGGAGAACAACATAGTCATAGGGATACCTATCTACACACATCTGGTGAAGAGAATTCTACCAGTAAAGTAAGATTGTGCGGCAAATGGACTGTAGCCAGAATGAATCCCTAAGAGCATGCTTCCACCTAACTGATTGGAGCATTTTTAGAGCACTGACACTGACATACTGGTGTGTGCCCCTTCTGGTAGGATCTGCTCTTCTTTTAAATTTTATACCCTTTTTTTTTTTTTTTTAAGGTAGACTTTAAAATATTGCAAATAAGCCTGAGGGGCTCTGGGCTCCATTAACACCTAAAGAGCCCTCGCTTATTTACAATATTTAAAAGTCTTTTTTTTTTTAAACCAGGGCATAAGAAGTTAAAAGAAGAGCAGATCTACCAGAGGGGGCACACACCAGTATGTCAGTGTGGTTTGCAATCCTTCGTCCTGGTGGTAGATGTCCTTTAAGGGATGTCACTGCAAATACTGCTCAGGTACACTCTAGATCAGGGTTCATGCAGATTCATGCACATCATGATCACTATACTTTATTTTATTTGTTATGAGTTATTGTCTGCCTGCAGTATTTGTTTCTTTGGGTGGTATTTATTGCTGTTGTGGTGGTATTTATAATTTCTGGGGTGTCGTAGTGTGCTGTATGTGGTAGTAAATCTAGGGTTCTGGTACTAGTGCCAGTACTAGTCTGGACCCTTGAAGCTGAGCAGTATGACAATGTGGCCATTGTATCAATAACGGTTGTGTACTCTTGCTCCAGATCAATGTGATGTTCAAATTGTGGGCCACTAAAACTACTATGCTGTACTTCTTTACTGGTTGATGGCAAGACTAATCTATATATATATATAATATATATATAATTTATATATATATATATATAAATATATATATCTGGTTATCGGTCAAAATTGAGAATGTATTTAGTCCAGAATAAACAGTTAGGCAATCCAACAAAAATATTATTTTGGTCTTGTAAAAGCAGACCTTCATCAGGCACGGAATTGCAAGGTATAAATAGTAAATGGAGATGAGTGCTTTGACCACTGGAGCGCAGGTGAAGGCAGAAAAGTGGGTGCTCCCGCTCGCAGCAATGGAGTCACAAAACTGATGTGTACAGTGATTTGTGGCAATGGAAGGTTTTTTTACTGCCTTTCTTATTAAAATGGGTGGCGAGCACAACGTGCTACATGGGGCAGAAACTCTGGGAAGGAGAAGGAACACCCTGATCACATGTGGCAGACCTGTAGCCACTCAGTCGACCGAAGGCTTATGTGATGTCACACAGCCCTATAAATCGCAGCCATTTTCAATCTCGGCATGTGCTATCGTAGCGTCCACTGCTTCTACTGTACTGTGCTGATAGTGATTTTTGCTCCAAGGTGTCCGTTTTGGGGGATCTGTAAACCCCAAATAGCAGTTCTTTTTGTTTTGCTGAGTGATGGGAAGAAATCTGTGTAAAATTCACATAATTTCCTGATAGTGATTTCTGCTTGTGTCCCAGGGTGTCCGTTTTGGGGGATCTGTAAACCCCAAAGAGCAGTTCTTTTTATTGCTGAAGTGAATGGGAAGAAATCTGTGTAAAATCCACATACTTTCTGTAGTGATTTTGCTCATATCCCAGGGTGTCCGTTTTGGTGGGTCTGTATACCCAAATGAGAGTTCTTTTTTGTTGTTGAAGTGAATAGGAAGAATCTCTAAAAATCCACATACTTTGTAGTGATTTCTGCTTGTATCCAGGGTGTCCCTGTTTGGGGGATATGTAAACCCCAAAGAGCAGTTTCTTTTTTGGTTTGCGAAGTAACTGGGAAGAATCTGTGTAAAATCCACATACTTTCTGTAGTGATTTCTGCTCATACGCAGGTGTCCGTTTTTGGTGGGTCTGTAACCCAAAATAGAAGTTCTTTTTTGTTGCTGAAGTGAATACGGAAGAGTTCTCTGTAAATCCACATACTTTCTGTAGTGATTTCTGTTGTATGCCAGGGTGTCCGTTTTTGGGATCTGTATACCCAAAATAGAAGTTTCTTTTTTGTTGCTGAAGTGAATAGGAAGAATTCTCTGTGAAATCCACATACTTTTCTGTAGTGATTTCGCTCATATCCCTGGGTGTCCGTTGTTGGGGTCTGTATACCTCAAATAGCACCTCTTTTTTGTGCTGAAGTGAATAGGAGAAATATTTGTAAAATCCACATAATTTCTGCAGTGATTCTGCTCGTATCTCAGGGTGTCCGTTTGGGGGATCTGTTTACCCAACAGCAGAGTGTTTTTGTTGCTGAAGTGAATAGGAAGAAATCATGTATAAAACCACATACTTCTGTAGTGATTTCTGCACACATATCCCAGGGCGTCCGTTTTGGGGTATTCTGTATACCCCAAATTGCATTTTTATTTTTGTGCCTTTAGGGACTGTCATACCCCAGTTTTTTTGTTCTGAAGTGAATAGAAGAATCTGTGTAAAAGCCCATATAGTTTGTGTGTGATTTCTGCTCCAATCCCAGGTGCTCCATTTTGAGGTACTGTTTATTGCAATTTCAAATTATTTTATTGCTAAGTTTGATACCAAAAATGCGTTGGTCAAAGCCATGTAGTTTTCTAGATGATTTTGCTCCACATTACATGGTGTCAGTTTTGGGAAATGTATATCCCAAATCGCTTTTTTTGTTGCTGAAGTTAAAAGCAAGAAATCGGTGTGAAATTTACATATTTCTGGAGTGATCCTGCTCCAGGGTGTCCATTTTATGGGAGCCATATTCCCCAAATTTCAGTTCTTTTTTGGCAAAGACATAATATTTTCAGGGAAATTATAATGAATGATGCATGTGGCGTCTCAATCTTCAATTCAAATAAAAATTCAAACTTCAAATTAATTTCAAACTTCAAATTAATTTCAACATCAACTCTGTTATGAACAAGAAAAAGAAGTTGGATGCGAACACAGGATCAAATAATGTCAACAGTATTTATTAACCCCTTTGCGCACATTGACGTGATACTACGTCATGAGTGCGGGTTGTTCCCACACCTTGATGTAGTATCACGTCATGGCGGATCACCCGGGCTCAGAAGCGATCCGACTTGTTTTAACCCTATAGACACTGCGGTCATAGTGACCGCGGGTCTATGCCACCGTGGTGCAGGGCACGGAGGTGCCGATCGTTACCATGGCAACCTGAGTCCGATAAGGACCCCAGGGCTGCCTATGGTAGCTGCCTGCTAGGATCATGCACTGTGCACGATCCAACAGTGCAGCTGTCAGCCTATGCAGAATGCGTAGGCTGACTATGTAATATGCAGATAGATTAGTATTGTAGTATATTACAATGAACAAGTGATCAAATGATCACTTGTTCATGTCCCACCTGGGACAAAATAAAATAATAAAAAAAAAAGTTTAAAAAAAAGTGCAAAAAATTATTAAAAAGAATAAAAGTCCCTTAAATCACCACAAAAAAACACAATATATTGGGTATCACAATTGTTTACTGGACAAAAAAAAAACTCACAAAAATTATTAAATTTTCACATCTGACCGCATAAAAGCGCATAAAAAGTGATCAAAAAGTAAAATTTACCCCAACATGATACCAAGAAAAATTACAGCTTTTCCCGCAAAAAAATAAACTCTAAACCAGCTTTGTAAACAAAAATATATAAATGTTTGCCCATTGTTACACGGCGATACAAAAACAAACAAATTTCTCACAAAATGATTTCTATATTCTGCAAAACAAATTAACCATAAAAAAGCCATATAATGGGGTATCGCGTGAATCGTGATGACCCATAGAATAACGATAACACATTATTTTATGGTATGGTGAATGTTGGCGGAAAAAATGCTAGAAACCATAAACAGCATTAATGATTTTTTAACCACCACCAGAAAGAGTTAATAAAATCAGATTATTAGCTATGGAGCCCCAACCCACCCCCTTTCCCCTCCATAAATGATGTGCCTGAAAGTGGATCTCATCCACAAAAAAATAAATCTCCATATGTCCAAATTACAAAAAATAAACATTTGATAGCCTATAAATGTGACATTGCAGATTGCTCTGAATGGGGCTCTTCCCTTCTATGCCGGCCGTGTGCCCATAGAGCTTACCACCACATATGGGGTATCCTCATACTCGGGAGAAATGGGTATCAAACTTTGTGGAGTTTTTTTGTCATTTAATACTTTGTGACGGTTTAAGTTTGGCTAAAATTAATACATTGTCTAAAAAAAATATACAGCATGTAAATTACACTCCATTTTTGTTCGCCACCACTGATCTAAAGGGTTAACATACTTCTTAGGTTGATTTTTTATAAATTGAGGGGTTTTAGTTTCTAAAATGGCATGATTTATGGGGTTTTAACTGCTGTTAGGCCTCAGTTAAAGTCGAGAGGTGCCTCTAAATAGGTTTTTGGCGATTTTCATAAAATTAGAAAAATTGCACCCACAATTCTGAACCTCCTAACAACCTAAAAAAGAGAGAGGATGCATAAAACCCTATGCCGATATAAAGCGACATTCGGAAATGTTAGTTATAAAGTTACTTGGGTGCTATACTATCTGCCTGAAAAGTAGAAAATTTTGACTTTGAAAATGAATAATCGCTCCACTCCCTATCCATCTGACTTGCTTGCCTTTTCTCCTTCCCCTCCTCTAGGCATAACATGTTCCATCTTCGGGGCATTGTATGATTAGGCTTGCGGATACTTTAGGCTATGGATTATTTTGCACAGGTCACTTTATTTTGTCATCTGCATCCATATGGATTTATATTGACTATGATGTTTGTCTTATAAGTTACCTGTTTACTTGAGCAACATTAGATTGAGTACATTGCCACTCTGTTGCCTACCATGTTGCTGACACCTAAAGAATTTGTCATTGTGCCCCTCTCTGACCTCATGCTGCTGCTGCCACCATCTCCACACTTTGTCATTGTGCCACTCTGTGGCCTACCAGGTTACTGGCACCTCCACACTTTTTCATTGTGCCACTCTGTGGGCTCCTACTGCTGCTGCTGACCCCACCTCCACACTCTGTCATTGTGCCACTCTGTGGCCTACCATTTTGCTGCCACCTAAAGAATTTGTCATTATGCTACTCTATTTACTGGTCATCTCTGTTTTGGATCAACTCCTGTTTGTTTTTGGCTTTTTATCAATACCGATGGATTATTGACCAATTGAAAGCGGACACTAATGGATGAAATGAAGGGCAAAATGATCAGTGACATCAATGCAAAATTACTACCGAACCCTCTGCACTCTTTTGGGAGGTTTCTACATGTATCTGCGTTTAACAGAACAGGTTCTGTCCTAATCTATGGAATCATCTGATGTCAGTGTAAAAAGTGTGCACTCTTTGATGTTATAGTGGAGATCTTGGCCCTCAGCTCAGTCGCTTCGAGCTGGCACAGACGTTCCCTTGTCAGACTGCATTCCTGCTTCACTTATTTGGTGAAGTTGGCCTCTGTAAGTGCACATGGAATTGAAGAGTGAAGCCATTCTAAGAGCGGTGGCTGTCATGTGCGTGTCATACTAAAACACAGCATTGTTTGAAGACCAAACCACACTCCTTATGCATATTTGAGCATGGCACAACGTTCTACAACACCCTACAGGCTCTCTGCACCCAGGAAATACCTGTTTTTAAAGTGATCCGTTAAATTTTTTTTTTCAAAAAATTTGGTGAATCGGGTCGAACCGAATTTCAACAAATTCGCCCATCTCTAATCTTGTGGGTTTCTTATGGCAGAGATCCTTGGCTACCTATGAGCATCTTTCAACTTTTGCATTACACTAAAAATATGGAGCATTAATTAACATACTGGTGATTTGAAACCCACAGCACAGATCACTTGGCAGCACAGAATTTTATTAGAGCAAGTGGATGAGGTTCGTTTAATCCCCACCCCCTATAATACAACTGTAAAGTGCCCTGTGTATGTGGCACCTTATTATGCTATGAGAGAATCACAACAGACTTTGTGCCTAGGACTAAAATTACAGCAGGTAAAAGGGTATTGTACCTCTGGCTAAAAGTTGAATATCTGCAATTGGGAAATATCCCTTTTAAAAGCTTAAAGGTTACAGTGTGTGTGTTTTATAAAACCTGAGAGATTGCAAGATACCAAAATATTGACACAATGATTAATGTAAAGGCTTTTGAGACACACTTTAATATATACATACATATCTGTGTATAGAACAACAGTGTTTGAAATACTCAATTCAAAGTGTCATTGAAAGCAAGAAAGCCGTTAAACACAAAACAAATGGTCATTGATACCATTGCAGTGCATTATATTTATTCGATATATTTCAAGCTAAATCTTGGTCATTTGAAGTTACAATGTCTTCATAAATGTCTAAGGTAGCAATGTTTCCTGAAAATAGACCGGAATCTCTAAATAAACTACTGGAGTTGTAGAAAATGATTCCTCGGATTACATTGACAGTAAAATATCTCTCAGTGTATCCTGCTACATATAATACAACAAACTTGGAAAATTGCCTGGCTTCCATTTCTTTCTGGTATATATTTGCTCTGCTGAAATTGGATAGAATAAAAATGTAGCCTAATTAAGTGTAATAAAAATCATATATTCTGACCATGAAAAGCTCGCAAAACTTGTGACATGTTAATCCCAGTTCACATCTATGATCCACATTTCTGTTCTGCACTTCTTTTATGGAAAAGATTATAAGCAATTAAATACTGATGGTAAACTAAAACTTTCCAATTACCATCAGTTATAATGGTCTTTATTATAATGGGGAACATAACTTGGGCTGCTGTAGTTCTTTCTCCATAACAGACGCATGAAGGAAAGGAAACTTCCATGACTGCACCTTTATGGGAACTGATGGTAAATGGAACGCTTTTGTTTTTGCTTTTGGTTTCCATAATTTCATAATAGAGGAACATAATGAAAATCCTTTTTTAATATGAACTTATTCTTATTACAAAAAGTTATGAAATATTAGTATAGTATTGATGACGTCTAAAAACAATGACAATTTAGCTTTCTGTTTGACTACTTTTAAACAGTGGAACTTTGCACTATAACCAGCTTGGTGCTGACTGAAGTGATGTTAAGAAAATAAGAGATCCACCTGTTATCCTTTTTAATACTGAGAGTGATCATATGTATATATTATTTCAGAGACCATTGTGAGATACAGCACTCCCCCTGTAATATGGTCAAGATGAATAGTGGCAAGAGAAGCCTACAAGGAGATAGAACAGTTCATCAACAGATCATCACTGCCTAAGAAAACTGATCATGCCTAGTCATTTGCTTGTCTTGATACAAATAAGAACTAGGGTGGCAAGCTGTCTTCTACGGGTTTTAGAATCTATAGTTGACCTGCATTATTATACAACCGGCACATAATCTTCACTTCAAATAACATCCAGCAGGAATATTGTGCAGAACAATGGGGGAGATGTCTCAATGTGCTGGTCTTTAGACCAGTGCAGAGTAGAACTAGACAGTTCTCTGATGCTGGATGCTTAATCTGGTACAATATAAGAATGGCAAGTGGTAATTAGTTAGTCTCCTTTGATGCACCACAATAATGAATTTTCTGGGGCACAGGCGTTTTTCTTCTGGTCACACCCCCTAGATACCAAAGACAAGCCCTTTTTCAGAAGAGTCGTTAAACAGTCTAAAAATTATCTAAAAAGTTCAATTATTTTAGGTGCAAATTACTAAGTTTTTCCGTCGTAGACAGATTGATACATCTCCCCAAGTGTGTCTGCATGGCTTTCATCTACATTGAAGCATATCCATGGCTGCTGGTCACTGATGATATGTGCAATTATATATGAGCAGTCTGGTGAATATGACAATAAAGGTGAACCTGTGTACGGCTTGGGTTAATTTTTAATCTTGTTGTAATCAGCCTACTTTCCTGGGATGGGTCAGGATTAGAAAAAAGCTCATATCTGTGTTAGAAGCTCCTTTAGGATATTCCATCAGCTATGACATGTAGGACTTGTTTGTCTTTTAAAATTACAGAAAAACCCAATGGAAAACCAAATGACCCCTTTTTAGTCATTTTTGGCAAGGTTGGTATATTTTATTTTAATCCTTACATTGTTCTGCTCTTGTATTACAGCAGAACAATAAAATCCCTGACTGATATGACAATAATCTAAGCAAATTTTAGCCTGCACCCAAACTGTTGTGGATTTCATGCCTAACAAAGAGTCTGTTTAGATCTGTTAGAAAACCTATGAAGCTTCTATATTTCTTCTAAATTGTATAAACAATATGTAGCTTTAAAGCAAAATTTGACTGCCAAGATTCATGGCCCACATCGTAAGTGTAAAAAAGGTTTGTTGCGCAACATGCAGTGCACAGCCATCTAAGAACTCTTATACAATGGATGTAGGAAACTATGTTTATTAACCCCTTAATATTTTACACTACTCATTTATACTTTGTAGGTATTAACCAAACAAACATTTAATTTGTAGGTTTTAGTTAAATATATTTAACAATTTAGTTTATATATTTTTTTCAATAATAACTTTCAAAACACATTAATAGAGATGAGCGAGTATACTCGTCCGAGCTTGATGCTCGTTCGAGTATTAAGGTACTCGAGACGGCTCGTTGCTCGGACGAGTATTTCCCCTGCTCGAGATCGAGCATTTAATTAAAAAAACACAGTGAAGAACAATGAAGAATAGAATAAAAACAGTGAACACAGTGAACACAGGATCATTTAAGTGAAAAACACAGTGAAGAACACAGTGAAGAATAGATTACAGATGTTCGGCACATCTGTTTACTTGTCGGAAGATATGCGCGGAACGGTGCGAACAAAATAGTATGTGAAGAACAATATATATGTGTGAAGAACACGGTGAGCAGCACAGAGACATGGGGCAGCGGCAGCACGGAGACATCAGGGAGCGGCACGGAGACATCGGGGCACGGAGACATCTCGGGGCACGGAGACATCTCGGGGCACGGAGACATCGAGGGGCACGGGGAGACATCGAGGGGCACGGGGAGACATCGAGGGGCACGGAGACATCGAGGGGCACGGAGACATCGAGGGGCACGGAGACATCGAGGGGCACGGAGACATCGAGGGGCACGGAGACATCGAGGGGCACGGAGACATCGAGGGGCACGGAGACATCGAGGGGCACGGAGACATCGAGGGGCACGGAGACATCGGGGAGACTTCAGTGGAAGAAGAGCAGCAGATCCCGGGACAGCGTATCTCCCGACAAGTAAGCAGATGTGCAGAACATCTGCAATCTATTCTTCACTGTGTTTTTCACTTAAATGATCCTGTGTTCACTGTTTTTATTCTATTCTTCACTGTTCTTCACATCTGTTAACTTGTCGGGAGATAATATACGCGCGGAACAGTGAAGAATAGATTGCAGATGTTTGCATACATCTGCTAACTTATCAGAAGACATTCTTTTTCAATTAATTAACACATTTTATTCCCGAACCATGGTCCCTTTGAAAAATGCTCGAGTCTCCCATTGACTTCAATGGGGCTCGTTATTCGAGACGAGCACTCGAGCATCTGGAAAAGTTCGTCTCGAATAACGAGCACTCGAGCATTTTAGTGCTCGCTCATCTCTACACATTAAATAACTGTTAATAATTAACAACTATTGATTGCTTGTAGAATGAAAAATTGTGTTTTATAAATAAAGGTTCACTTACGGTAAATTAAAGTTAGGAATCAAAAAGAAACAATTCGCTGTCAACATTAAACTGTGTTTATCAGACCCTAAAATTAATATTGATTTTAAAAATACCTCTCAAATAAGGCACTACATTTAAAAAAGGAAATGCCTGGAAGAGATTGAGTAAACTGAGATAAATATTACTCCAAGCAAAAATGATTTGATTCAATAAAAGCAGATGAAGAGAATAGTAGCATCGTAGCAGAATTATATTTGTGATCACGGGCTACGATTAGTGTTGAGGGGAGCCAAATCGTAGAGACTGTTGTTTGGGCTCAGCCGGAAAAGCTAGTTGATGGCTTGGTCAGCAGGCTTTTTGCCCCTAGCAACCATAGCCATGCCCAGTGCCTGTGGAGCAGGAGTGCTGACCAGTAAGATGATGCACTCATGTGCACACATGTGCCCAAGGTGTTGCAATGACACTGTTAAAGTCCAGACCCTAACATATCAACATCAATGAACTAAACTAAAGGATTGAGAGAAAAAAAGACAACAAAGGAGGACGGCGCCTCGTGTGACAATGCTTGGATAAAGGGTCAGGTGAATAGCAGAAAATTGCTCACCTGGTAGGTCACTTGTCTGAGAGCGATATATAGTGCGATGATATCCCATCAGTGATATAACATAGGTGGACACAGCAGATCCCAAGCACTCCAAACCGGTGTCCAGTGGAACCGCAGGAACATGTAGAATAGGGGCAATATGGGGCGCTCATGAACCACTGGTTAGACCAAAGAATTATGCGGTAAGATTAAATCAACTAATATTTATTTTCAGATAAAAACATCCAAATGGAAACGAGTTTCGGGTGTAGTACCCTTCGTCAGACCAATAAGAGGTTGTGCAGGAAGCAAGCACAGCTGATGTGACGCACCCGGTAAGCACCATATTGCCCCTATTCTACATCAATGAACTAAAGCAGTGTTGTAAGAAAAATGGTCCTGATTCCTCCAGAACAATGTTAGAAACCACCACAATTCATATAGAAGACTATGAATTCTGAGTTATTTTTGGCATAGGTGGCTCTAGCCACCAATTAATTTTCACACATGACTTGTTCATTCTGGCTTCATTTTTAGTAAAGAAATAATAATAAGTTTGATTCATTCTGGCTTCATTTTTAGTAAAGAAATAATAATAAGTTTGAATATGTTGTGTTTTGTTTTTCCTCTTATGCATATATATAATTTGAAGACATTTTAAGGATCAGATTTTTTTATTATCATGTCCTGCCACATAAAACCAGATAATTCAAAACATTTTTTTTCACTTGACTATTTGTGCTATCTGTAGGATGGCACAAATATTCATCTCCATGCAGATTGCTGTTGGAACGGATTTACACCGCTAATGGTTGCTGAAGCAAATAGAGCAGGGATTGCTGACAAGAGAATGCGTTTCAAGGTTGAACCAAAACCTAGTTTCAACCTGTTGTTTATCACTTGTGTAAACATTATTGTACAGTCTTACAGCTCCTATTAATCAGGGTTCTGACTCAGAATCTGTTCATTCATAAACAGACTAATTTTTCATGAATGGGAATTGATGAAAATGGCAATTCTCTTTGTTTTACATTCAGTGCAGCAATTCTGGGTGCTAATTTTCTTCTTCACAGCTCGATTCCTGGATAATTTACTTACTACCAGAAATGTATTTAACAAGACAAATACCAGAAAGAAAAAAAAAACTCCACTTATCAACAGCATTCACAAAAACTATTAACTCATTAGTGCCACCCGAGAATAATCTAAATCTAGCTAAACCAAAAAACTAGCATTAAAAAAGGGCATTCTGTTTACATAATCCATTATTGATAGATCGTCAGTCAAAGGTTGATAGAGTAACCCTTACACAGCTATACGTGTCCTAATTGCACATACACCTTGCAGATAGCAAAGTTATAGAAGTCATAGCAGGGGCATGCTTCGAATGGCTATATCTTCTTACCTGTAGCACCCACAAACACAATCCCAGTACAATGTTAAAGGAAGCCTTTCAGCTGATGCAGGATGGAGAAAGTGAGAGCAGGGAGACAGAACTCTGAGTTTGCAAAAGTACATGCACACTCTGCATATACATCTGATCCTATGGAGGGTGATATTTTGATGCTATACATATTTTAACCCCTTAAGGACGCAGGGTTTTTTCGCTCATTTATCGGCTCTCCACCTTCAAAAATCCATAACTTTTCATTTTACGTGTACAACCCTGTGTGGGCTTATTTGTACGTAACAAATTGTAATTACTGTGTTTAATGTGATTTATTTTTAACTGCATGTATGCGAAGCCTTGAAAAAAAATTCCAATGTGGAAATATTGAAAAAAAAACGTCCGTTCTTGTGGGCTCAGTTTTACACTTTGACCTATGCATCAAAAAGAAACCTCAGCTTTATTCTTTGGTTCGGTCGCGATCGATGGTGATACCAAATTTATATAGGTTTTTTTGTGTTTTTAATAATTTCAAAAAATTAAACAAATTGGTACAAAAAAGAAAAAATTTTTGACATCTTCTGACACTCATTTTTGTGAATGAGCCGCACGTTTTCATTGCTACCATTTGAGGTCTGTGCGACATTTTTGATATTTTGTATTACATTTTTTATTGTGGATGTGAAAAGTCGCCATTTCGGACATTTTGGCGCCATTTCCCGCCTTGGACGGTCACCGCCCGGCCGTAAACCGTTTTGATATTTTGATTATCGGCATTTTGGGCGCGGAGAGGAGATACTAATGTGTCTGGGCCGATTAATGTTTATTAGTTTGATATCAGTTCTAGGGGGTGGGGTGTGATTGAAATTTTATTATTTTATGAATTTTTTTTCCATTTTTAAACTTTCCTTTTTTCTTATTTTCACTATTTATTTAGACCATATAGGGTACATTACCCCGATGGTCGATCGTTCCTACCATATACTTGATATTTCTGTATTGCAATATATTGGCATTGTTGCAGCCATTCTTTTACCATAAAGCCAATGGTCAAAATGAAAACCCGAGGCACCATGGCAACTGATCCCCGATGACGTTCGGGGGAAGCGACGATCGTTAAAAAGGATGGCGGGCGCCCAGGCCGCACGCCCGTCTTTTAAATGCTCGCGGCGGCAAGAAATGAAAGGGTTAATTGGCGTGGGGGTTTGCTGCAATATGATGAACCAACCCCCACCCTGTATGAAGAGGACCAGGCCTGTGAGCACCTCTTCATTACATTCCGCACCTCTGCGCCGTTAGAGAGCTACGGAGCAGAGCGTAAGGGGACTAAAATGTTTTGGTAAAGGTTTATTTACATTTATGTTATTAGAAAAACTTAAGGGAGGAATTATATTAGTTAAAGTCTCACATATCAAGAAAACAAAAAACCAATGGGGCAGATTTATCATGTGTTTGAGGTGCACCCATGGCCAACCAATCACTACTTTCCTGTAAAATCATTCAGAGCACTGGGTAAAAGTAAACTGAGCTGGAATGAGTTGCCATGCGCAACTAGGAAATTCTGACTTTCAGACAGCTGATAAATTGCCCCTATTTTGTTTTGTATATGTGATTAAACTATCTCCAAAGAACTTTAACACAAAGCAACAAATATTGACCTGGACATTCAGGGGTACCAATGACTCTTGGGAACAAAAGGATTAATGTATCTTTAGAACAAAAGGATTTTTCTTTGTAAAACAACCAAAATAATAATGAGGACAACCCCAAGAGAAAAGGTTTCCAGTCTTGATGACCCAACATTTCTGAGCTTTACATAGATTGTAGCAAGACTGCACTTGATTTTTCTTGTGGGGAATGATGCTCTAGGTTGCTTCAGTTTCATACAAAGATAAAGGGGTTGTGTCACCATAAGGACATGGCCGTAATTGGTCCAAATGCATTGTGACAAGTACTTTCACCATTTACACTTATTACAAAATCTGCAGGCTTACTGAGATAACTCCCATGTGGAATAGTTGCTGGTGCTCCCCATGGTGTCAGCTGTGTCCCGTCCCTGAGCTACATGATCTGGCCCGAGTCGGCGGATTCCCCAAGTGCTCTGCAGTACAGATCACTCACCGGCCTCACAGCTCTTCTCCACAGCTGACAACTGCAGCCAATAGGAGGAGGGGCAGGGATTGTGCTGTGATGTCACTGTTTACCAGCTCCACCAGGTACAAGGTAAAACTGCAGCAGGAAGATACTGCTGCTCAGCGGAGTCATTCCCCTAACATGGATCAGCAATGTAGCAGCCCTTCTACTCCTCCACATTAGTCAGGTCACACAGGAGCTACAGCAAGCGATACAAGGGGTAAAATGCAGCCAGAAATGACTATATGCTGCTCAGAGGAGTGCCTCCCCTAACCAGGATCATAGAAATGTAGCAGCCCGTCCTCCCTCCACCAATTAGTTCAGGTCACAAGGAGGCTAGAGAAAAAAGTACACAGGGAGCTCTGACCCTCTCCTGATGCAGTACTCTTACTCTCCACCATTACGCTCCCTCCCTGTTACCCGGATCTCACTGAAAGTCCTCCTGTACTCTCCACATTCCACTGTCCCGCCATGCTACCCTGCTAGTCTGCAAGGGCACTGTCCTGACTAGCAGGGAATAGCTAAAGATCAGCAACCATGTGAGAAGCTGTAACCTATTTATCTATCAAGTCATTTAATCTATCACCTGTCATCTATCTATCTATTATCATCTATATATCTATCTATCTACTCTAATCACCTGTATCTATCTATCTATCTATCAGAAGCAAAAAGTAGCAGCCTCCAAGGATAGTGAGAAAAAAATGTGAGCTTTTTATTCCCCATCTCTAGCAACGTCAGCTGTAATCAGCATGTGAGGTTATTCCAGCTCTAGCAAAGTTCAGCTGTTAATCGCCTTTGTCTGATTAACAGCTTGAAACGTGCTCGAGATGGAATAAAACTCACATGTTTTTCCACGATTCCGTGGAGTGATGCCACTTTTTTGCTTTATATCTACACTCTTTGGGTAAGAGTATTGGGGATTAGCACCACGGTCTGAAACAATTTTTTTTCTGAAGGCTGTTGCTGCTGTGCAATTGGATTTGTTATTCTTCTATCTATCACAGATCATTCGATCTATCTCATAAAATATAATCTATCTATTCCTAGCTAGCTTAGCGAGGGAGGGAGTTGCAAGTCCTTTAAAATACACAGAAAGAGATGCAATTAAGGCCCCAAGTAACAGACAACAATACAAAAGTTTATAGTAGAGATGACGCATGGTCCGGTTTTTTTGCGACACAAAACTCGTACGAGCTTTTGATGCCGTATCGAGCTTAGCGTACTCGAAACTGATCGTGCTCGGACGAAATACTTCGCACGATCGAGAAAATGCAGCTCCCGACGTTTTGCTTTCTTTGGCGGCCAGAAAACAGAGCCAAACACAAGCCAGGGGAATCTGCCACACCACCCAGCATGACGTGGTTACCCTTACACGTCGATAGAAGTGTGGTGGGCTGGCCAGCAGATCAGGTGAACCTGGGATAGACTAGCCGATGCCGCGCTGCTGGAATCATTCTGTGTCTGGAGCCGCTAGGGAGGAGAGTTGCTGCCTGGTCAGGGGAAAAGAGTTAGGGTGTTTGTTCTATTAGAATAGTGTTAGGAGAGTGATTCAACAAAGAACAACAGCCATTCTTAGGGGCCTGTACAATATAAAGTTATATTTTTTTTTTTTGTTGACTGGTGGCTGGGCTTGCTGGCATAGTGTGCAGCTAGTACCATATTGTGAGGCATTTGCAGGGGGACTTGCTACCGTTGTGTTTTAGCTCTTAGTGACACACAATCCAACTAAACACCAAAGTGGAAATTATTAGGGGTTGATTTCAATTAGGCACACTCTGCCCATTTAATTTTTATTTTAAGGTATTTTTTCATAAACCTCAGCGTCATCATCAGTGGGCTTCTATTGGTAGAAAATAGCCATAGGGGAAGCAAAAGGCTTACTTAGTACAGATAGCGTTCTATATAGTGTTTTGGTGATCTGGGTGGCTGTCCTGCCTGCATGCATCTTCTAGCAAAAAATTGTGAGCAATTCTGTAGTGAGAGTGGGACGTGTGGTTTTGCGCGTAGTGACGCACATATCCCATCGCCAAAAGACCGCCGGAAGTGGGAAATTATTAGGGGTGGTTGGATTTATTAGGAAAGTCTGCAATTTCCTTTTTTATTTTTACGTTTATTTTTTTAATCAAAATCAGAGTCATTCATCGGCATAGCAGTGGCTTTTCATATGGCCTAGAAAATAGGCCATAGGAGAATCCACGGCTTACTTACGCTTACAGTAGCCGTTATATATATGTGATTCTGGTGATCTGCTGGCTGGGCTTTTGTACTTGCGCAGTGCTCTACTAGCAAATGTGAGCAATTTGTAGTGGAGACTTGCGACCGCTGTGTTTGCGCTTAAGTGACGCACATTATCCCATCGCAACAAAAGACGAAAGTGGGAAATATTTCTTAGGGGTTGGATTTCAATTAGGCACAGTTGACATTTACTTTTTTTTTTTTTTTATTTTTTTGTTTTTTGTTTAACCGGGGTTTATTTTTTAATATCTCAGCGTCATCTATCTGCATAGCAGTGTGTTCACTACTGGCTAGAAAATAGACATAGCGAGAATCCAAACGGCCTTATTACGCTACCGTAGCGTTATATCATATTCTGATTTTATGGTGATATGCGGGGGCTGTAGTTGCCTGCAGGGCATTCTACTCAGCAATTGTGAGCAATTGTAGTGAGACTGGACCGCTTGGTTTGACGATTAGTGACGCACATATCATCGCAAAGACCGAAGTGGGAAAATTTATGGGGTTGGAGTCAATTAGGCACAGTCTGCCATTTCCTTTTGTATTTACGTTTATTGTTTTTACATCAGCGTCTCTCATTGCAATAGCAGTGTGCGTTTCAACTTGGCTAGAAAAAAGCCCATAGGAGAATCCAAAACGCTTACTTACGCCTACAGTAAGCGTCTTGGTTATATATATTTGATTTCTGGTTGATCTGCTGGTGGCTTCTGTACGTGCTGCATTGCTCTACTCGCAAATTGTGAGCAATTGTAGTGAGACTTGCGACGCTGGTTTTGCGCTTAGTGACGGCACATATCCCATGGCAAAAGGACCGAAGTGGGAAGGAAAATTATTAGGGGTTGGATTTCAAGTAGGCACAGTCTGCCATTTCCTTTTGAGTTAAGTTTATTTTTTAATAACTCAGCGTCATCTCATCTGGCAGTGCAGTTGCTTTCATATGGCTAGAACAATAAGCATAGGAGAAATCCCAATACGGGCTGACTACGCTACGTAGCGTTATACTATAATTGATTTCTGGGTGTGGCTGGGGCTGTAGGTGCTGCAGTGCATCTTAACTAGCAAATTGTGAGCCATTGTTAGTCGAGACTTGCGACCGCTTTGTGTTTGCGCTTAGTGACGCACATATCCATCGCAAAGGACCGAAGTGGGAAGAAATTATTAGGGGTTGGATTTCAACTTAGGCACAGTCTGCCATGTCCTTTTTATTTTACGTTCTATGTTTGTACAAATTCAGCGTAATCTATCTTGGCATAGCAGTGTCTGCTTATACTTGGCTAGAAAATAGCCATAGCAATAGGATAGCATAGTTTGAGCTTTAAAAACTAAAAAACACAAAAAAAAAACAAAAAACACAAAAAAAGTAAACAAGAAAATTACAGTTAAACTCTCATTTTCAAAATGTTTACACACGAGGGATAGGGGTAGAGGACGAGGGCGGACTTGGGGCGTCAAAACTACTGCGGGCAGAGGCCGTGGGTCTGGGCGGGGTGAGACACACCTGCTTATGAGGGAGCAGGGGAAACGAAGCAGAGTTACAACTCCCTAGGTCAGTCTGAAGTTACTGGCGACTCGTGGTAGAGCAATTTGTTGAGGCCCAAGAAGAACAGCAACAGATGAGAACAGGTGATGTCGTGTTGACGACAATGCTTCGAGCAATTGTCCACAGTCCGTCTTCCAGCAGTCCACCCTTGGGTTCCACCACCGAAATCGGCCACTCCGCAGCTCATGCACCTAAGCCTCCTACCCCCCAGTTGCCACCTCCCAGCAAAATTTGCCATTTGAACGGCATACTCTGAGGACACTGTTTTAGGACCCTCCCAACAGTCACAAACACTTGTCGGTTTGCTGTGAGCAATTTTCCGGAATGCCCAGGTTTTCCACCAGTCGCCAGCTGTGGGTGATTGATGACCTTCTTGACGTTCGGAAGAAGTGTGTCAGAGGTTGTCCGACGATGAGGGAGACACGGTGTCAGACCAGTGGGGAAGATGTTGTAGGGAGGAAGTCCGAATGGGGGAGCGACTGAGGGATCGGAGGATGATGAGGTGGTGGTGACAGACCCAAGCTGGGTTGATAGGCCGGGTGACACAGTGCTTTGAGACGGAGGAGAAGTCCCTCGACCAGAACCGGTTGGAAGAGGAAGTGGTGGGGCCAGACGGAGAGGCAGGGCCAGACATGGTGCATCAGCGACAAATGTTGTCAACTAGTGAAGCTCACGTGGCGAGGGCTTCTGCGGCGAGAGCTAGATTGTCAGAAGTCTGGAGGGTTCTTTAGGAAAACACCGGATGACCGACGGACACGGACTGTGGTGTGACACATGTGCAAAACCAGGAATCAGCAGGGAGGTTCCACCCCTAATAGCTTAACACAACCGTATGCGCAGGCATATGAATGATAAAACCAACCCCACTACCAGTGGCAAACAAGGCCCGTTCACCTCCGGCCGTGCACACCACTGCTCCTTCCCTGGGTCAGATGGATAGTCACCCCCTGCCCAAGGCCCTGCCACAAAACAAATCGTCGCGTCCTCACAGATGCTACTCCACAGCAATCACAAAGCATTACGTATGCCATACCCAAGAGCTGGAGCGGAAACGCCAATTAGGGCACAACCCACCCGGCACGCCAAGCCCTTAAGGGTCCACATCTCCAGAATGGCTTAGCTGAGAGGATGATGCCTTCTAGGTAGTAAAGGGTTGCTAGAAGAAAAGAAACGGAGAGAGGAGCGCTATATAGTGCAGTATCCTTCGTAAGTGAGTGACTGTAAAAGTAGTATTAAAACTACTACCTGACAAGGTTGTGCTGGCAGGCACAACACTGTGGGATCAGTATTAGCCAAGAGACGTTGGGGTCTCGTGCAGCCTTTGCCCCGGCAGCCAGATCCCGGGTGTCAGTCCGTCTGCCGTCCTAGGATCCACGACTCCGGATCGAACAGTGGGCAATATGACACATCAAAGATGTGTGTAAGAAAGAGCGTTGTGATGGCGCTCGACTGCTTGGTGTATCAGAAATGATTTTATTTTGTATATATTAAAACCAAATATAGGCTAGTAGGGACCGAGGCCTTTTGCAACCTCATGGCGGCGGCCGCCCCTCGGTATTCTGTCAGCAGCCGCCAAGACTTTTCCCGAGTGTGCGTCCCAGCTTGCACAAAGCCGTGTCAGAAAACTTCCATCCGGCCCCTGACCCAAGCCGTTTATGAAAGGTCCAACTGACCACGGACACGTGGACGTATGTGATGCCGGGCAGGGCCATATATATCGCTGACGGCAACCATTGAGTTAACTTGGTGGAGGCCTGGAACGAGTCTGACCTGCGGCTGGTCATGTACTGCCAGAAAGCCGAGGCATTGCGGGGCCTACCTCGGTCCAGGTGTTTAAGGGCCTTCTAGGCATCCTCCTCATCCCACCCTTCTCCACCTCATTCTCCTGAAACTAACCAATCGTGGGCAAATGGGCCTCAGTCGGCTAGCTATAGGCACAGCCAGCAGGCCGTCGCTATAGCGACAGCAGGCGGGTCAAACTGCTGCAGCCTAGGCGTTAAAAGGCACCTGACCAAGAATAACTTACAGGGGCACACGGAGCCCAGATGATCTGTGGATGGCACAGCTGAACCTGAAGCCCAGGAGATGGGTGTGCTCGTGTAGACAACGGCCGTGAACCTGGTGGAGGCTCGCAAACTCGGCAGACTGACCACATGTGCCATGCCTGGGAAATGTGTTAAATCTGATAGTTCAGCGTTTCCTCAAGACAACCCCAATCTGTTGATGTGCTCACGAACGGGGGCGCCGAATCTGTGAGCATTTCAGGAAGTCCAGCACAGTCATCTGCACACGCTCAGGGCAGCGCGCGCCCGCCTCCAACTGCCGCTCCACCGACTGTTGTGCGACGTGGCCAACGAGGGGAATTCAACATGAACCCCTGTATCCAGGTTACCAGCAGGCAGAGCGATTGTAGACTGCCAGATGTCAACTTCCCCCCGCAACTCCCGGTAGTAAGGGTCAGTCGCTCCTCACGTCTACAATGAGGAGTGGACGTGGATTGTCTGATATTGTCAGGTGCTGAGTCATTGAGGAGTAAACACAGATGGTTAGGGCGATGCCGCCATCATCAGCCTCAACAATCCCGCTGCGTGGCTGTTCTTTGAAAACTCTATGATCAGCATGAAGGTTCGAAAGCTTGGGGCGTCACCAGAGACGGGGGAAGACGATCCCTTGTTGAATAGCACAAAGCACCTAGGGTCTGCTTCTCAGCGAATTAGGAGGAGGTGGAGTGGAGGCGGTGAGGAGGAAGAGGAGGAGAAGTTGGCGAGACCAAAGAGCGGGAAATTGTTGAGTCTTCATGTTCTAAGCGTGTATGGCAGAAGAGAGGAGTTGGAGGAGTTGGAGGAGGGGAAATGGACAGTAAGGCCAGGCAGGGGTTCGGGGAAGTTTGTGGAAATGTCTTAGAGTTGGTACTTCTGGCGCATATGGCAGTTCATGCTAGGTGCCTATCCGTGACCTCGGTTCAAAGAATGTATTTACAAGCAACGATTACGGGTTTGTTCAACTATCTGGACAACGTACAAGCAAAAATCTGGCACTCTAGCCCTGGTGAGGAAAGGATGGGTGAGAACTGAATGTGAATACCAGAGCATGGTGCACAAGATGAAAACAGGATTCCACCTTAATGACAGAGCTAGCGGAGAGGTGCGTTGTTCGGAGGGGACATTCGAGAGGAGAGTGGAGGGAGGTAGGCGAGCAGGCAGCTTGTCCAGCACTGGCACGGGTGACTTTACAAGGGCTGTTGCAGTTTATGTACCCAGACAATGCAGTCAACTGTCCCCAGTTCGAAGGAGTAGGGTGATCTTATAGAACGTGGTGAGGGAGCAGTACGTAGCTGGACATACCTCGTCCTAACTGCTAACACAGCTCCTACAAACTACTGGGTTTCAAGCTGGACAGTGGACACAAAACTGGCGTCTGTACGCCACTGGGAGGTTCTTGCTGCTGCGTTAGCGTTGTCCGAGGGGTTTCCGGCAGTGGGTGGCATCCATCACCGATAAGAGTACACGCCTGTCAGATGACCCGCGCTGTGGTGAAAGGCTGGACAATAGTAGTGTAAAGCATTGGCGTTCTCATAATTTCCATTCTCAACCGGTGAAGGAAGCTCAACATGAACAATTTTCCATTCTCCTCACCTTCCTCCCATTTTCATCACCTTTTCCTCTTGTACAGAAAGGCAGAGGAAAAGGCTATTTGGTGACAGGGCCCGGTCTCGCTATACTGTAATTTATGCATTTAATTTTTCGGCGGGGCCACCGACTTTATGTGATGTAAAAGTCGCATTTCGGACATTTGGGCGCCATTTCCCGCCTTGGAGGTCACCGCCGGCCGTAACCGTTTTTATATTTTGATATATCGGGCATTTTGGGACGCGGAGATACCTAATGTGTCTGTGATTTTTACTGTTTATTATGTTTTATATCAGTTCTAGGGGGGTGATTTGAATTTTTATTATTTTATTAATTTTTTTTCCTTTTTAAACTTTTTTTTTCTTTTATTTTCACTATTTCTTAGACCATCTAGGGTACATTAACCCAAGATGGTCAGATCGTTCCTACCATATACTGCAATATTTCTGTATTGCAATATATGGCATTTTTGCAGCTCATTCTTTACAATAAGCCACTGGTCAAATGAAAACCCGAGGCTACCATGGCAACTGATCGCCCGATGACGTTCGGGGGAGCGACGATCGTAATAAAGATGGCGGCGCCCATGCGCCGCCGTCTTTTAAATGCTGCCGGCGGCAATGAAAGGGTTAATTGGCGTGGGGGTTTGCTGCAATATGAAACAACCCCCACCCTTGTATGAAGAGGACTCAGCCTGTGAGCCCTCTTCATACATTCCCTGCACCTCTGCGCCGTAGAGCTACGTGAGCCCTCTTCATACATTCCCTGCACCTCTGCGCCGTAGAGCTACGGAGCAGAGCGTTAAGGGGCTAAACATGTTTTGGTAAAGGTTTATTACAGTTTACTGCTTATTAGAAAACTTTAATTTTGGTAAAGGTTTATTACAGTTTACTGCTTATTAGAAAACTTTAATGGGAAGAATTATATTAAGTTAAAGTCTCACATATCAAGAAAACAAACACAATGGGGCAGATTTATCATGCTGTCTGAGTTGCCCATGGCAACCAATCACTACTTTCCTTTAAAATATTCATGAGCACTGGTAAAATTAAAGCTGAGCTGTGATTGGTTGCCATGCGCAACTAGGAATATTCTGACTTTCAGACAGCTTGATAAATCTGCCCCAATATTTTTTTTTTTATATGTTAAACTATTCCAAGAACTTAACACAGCAACAAATATTGACCTGGACATTCAGGTACCAATGACTCTTGGTAACAAAAGGATTAATGTATCTTTAGAAAAAAAGTATTTTTAAACAACCAAATAATAATTGAGGACAACCCCACAGAGAAAAGGTTTCCAGTTCTTGACGACCCAACATTTCTGAGCTTTACATAGATTTTAAGCAATACTGCACTTCATTTTCTTGTGGAATGATGCTCTAGGTTGCTTCAGTTTCATACAAAGATTAAAGGGGTTGTGTCACCATAGCACATGGCTGTAATTGGGTCCAATGCATTGTGACAAGTACTTTCACCATTTACACTTATTACAAATTTCTTTCTTTCCTCAGATGACATGAACCTAAGAAAGCCATTCCGGGATCCTTCTCACCAGTCCCTTCCACCTTTTTTTTGTGTTGCACTTGATCCTGCACTGCCATTGTTCCCCCCCCCCCTGTTTTGTTTCTCCTACTCTGCATGACAATTTGCCAAAACGGTGATCATACGATCCACCATTTACTATTTGGTGGCTACAATTTGTGCCAATGGGAGTATTTGCACTCACCTAGTGAACCACGAGGGGTCTAATAACCATACTTTTATTTTTCCCTATAGGGTCCCGACAGGACCATCAGGGATTAGAATACATGGATCTTTCCTTTCCCCGGATCACAGGGGTTAATAGCCATGCTGCGTCCCCATATATGTGGTTGTTCATTATATTATCTCATTATTACCTGCATACTCCGTGCTGTGCCAGTAGCCTCCTTCTTTGATATAATTGCTGGTATAATATACCTAATCTGGCCACACGTCTGTTACATTCAGCGATTTGCATCCGCCTTGTTTACTGATGACGTGAGCCATCTCCTTGACTACAGGACAAGTTCGCGCATGCGCAATAAAGCACCGCTGTGCTTGCGTTCCAACTATGCGTGTCAAGCACCTCAAGACACCGGCGCGCCAAGCCAAACTTCCGAACAGTGGCAGTGACGAACGGATCGCTTTTTCCTTTTTTGCACACTGCTGGTGGACGAGGTGGTGAGACACCCGGACTGTTTTTAAAATATATTTGATTAATGTTTCTTTTATCTACCTAGCACTTTACTGACACTGCTACACTAGGTGTCAAGCACCAGTCAATTTAGACACTATGTAGGCACATGCACTTTAATATGCTGTATGTAACACATGTCATTATGAATTGAAGTATTTTTGTCTGATGTTCACGATGTAATTTCAATATGATGATGTAATATGCTAATTATGGGGTGGGAACAAATGTATCACATGATCACCCAAATGGGGTATATATGTATGATGTTCACTCTTGTTATTTGGCTTGAAAAAGGCTCTAAATGAGCCGAAACGTTGCTGTATTTTGAAACATGGAATAAAACGGAACCCACTTTTTACACTTGATACTGGACTTCGTTTGGTGTGCTGCCCTTCTCCACTATTTATACATTTCTGAGCTTTACATAGATTTTAAGCAATACTGCACTTCATTTTCTTGTGGAATGATGCTCTAGGTTGCTTCAGTTTCATACAAAGATTAAAGGGGTTGTGTCACCATAGCACATGGCTGTAATTGGATCCAATGCATTGTGACAAGTACTTTCACCATTTACACTTATTACAAAATCTGCAGGCTTACTGAGATAACTCCCTTTGTCCTGGTTGCTGGTGCCCCCTGGTGGCAGCTGTGTCCCGTCCTGAGCTACATCTGATATGGCCGAGTCTGCGGATTCCCCAAGCTGCTCTGCAGTACAGATCACTCCACCGGCTCACAGCTCTTCTCCACAGCTGACAGACTGCAGCCAATAGGAAGTGAGAGAGGAGGAGGGGCAGGGATTGTGCTGTGATGTCCACTGTTTACCAGCTCCACAGGTGCTTCCAGCAGCAGATACAAGGTAACTGCAGACATACATGACTATCTGCTGCTCAGAGGAGTCCTCCCCAACATGGATCATAGCAAAGTAGCAGCACTCTCCTTCCTCCACCATTAGTCAGGTCACATAGGAGCCTACAGCAGCAGATACAAGGTAAATGCAGCCAGACATGGCTATCTGCTGCACAGAGGAGACCTCCCCTAACATGGATCATAGCAATGTAGCAGCCCTTCCTCCCTCCACCATTAGTCAGGTCACACAGGAGGCTGCAGAGATAACACAAGTAACAGGCTGAGCTCTGACCTCTCCTTATGCAGTCCTCCTGTACTCTCCACCATTCACTGTCCCTCTATGTTACCCTGCTCTCCTGCAGTCCTCCTGTACTCTCCACCATTCACTGTCCCTCCATGCTACCCTGCTGTCCTGCAAAGGGGCCCCTGTCCCTGACTAGCAGGGAAGTAGCTAAAGATCAGCAACATGTGAGAAGCTGTCATCTATTTATCTATCCAAGTCCTATTATCTATCACCTGTCTATCTATCTATCTATCTATCTATCTATCCATCTATTCCATGTTTCAAAAAGCTGCATTTTGAAACATGGAATAAAACGGAACCCACTTTTTACACTTGATACTGGACTTCGTTTGGTGTGCTGCCTTTCTCCGCTACTTTATTTACAAAGGACCCTAGGCCCGGTCTTATTGTGCCTGCACCCACCATTACCTATTGCAACGTGTGCTGCTTACATTTTCTTCAAGTATCTATCCATCTATCTATCTATGTATCTATCACCTGTCATCTATCTATCCATCTCATATCTATCTATCTATCTATCTATCTATCTATCTATCTAGTGATTTAGTTGCAATTCCTTACAAAATACACAGAAAGAGATGCAATTAACGGCCCCAAAGTTTATAAGTGTCGATTTTCTTGTACATGAAAGAGAAAATGGCAACGAGTCATAGATGTGAGATAGATATGAAATAGATGGATAGTGATGAGATGATAAATAGATAGATACATGATAGATGTAGTTACATCGACCATAATGATATAGAATAGTGAAGATAGAAGATAGATAGATAGTATGAGATAGAGTAGATAGATATGAGATAGATTAGATAGAATAGATATAGCTAGATCGATAGAAGATTAGCATAGATAATAGATAGATAGATAGGAGATGAGATAGATAAATAATTAGATAGATAGAGGAAGATAGATAGAATAGATAGATAGTAGATAGATAGAGACTATGAGATAGATCGAAGATATGATAGATAGATAGATAGATAGATAGAGATAGATGATGATGATATGAGATAGATAGATAAGATATGAGATGATTAGATAGATGATAGATAGATAGATATGAGATAGTAGATAGATAGATAGATAGATAGGATAGATAAAGATAAAGATAGCTAGAGTTAGATAAAGTAATAGATAGAAGTAGATAGATTAGATATGAGATCAAGATAGAGAATATGAGATAGATAGATAGATATGAGATAGATAGTATAGATAGATATGAGATAGATAGATATAGATATTGAGATAGACATAGGATTAGATAGATAATAGGAGCTAGATAGATAGATAGATAGAATAGATAGATAGATAGATAGATCGATAGATAGATAGATAGATAGTATAATAGATAGACTATGAGATAGATAGATAGATAGATAGATAGATCGATATAGATAGGCATTGCAACGAAAAAATGCAAGCAGCACACGTTTGCAATCGGTTTGTGATGGTGGGTGCAGGCAACAATAAGACCGGGCCTGGGTCCTTTGTAAATAAATCGTGGAGAAGGGCAGCACACCAGACAAGTCCAGTATCAATGTAAAAAAGTGGGTTTCCGTTTATTCCATTTAAAAATACAGCAACGTTTCGGCTCATTTAGAGCCTTTTTCAGCCAATACAAGAGTGAAACATCATACACTATATACCCCATTGGGTTGATCATGTGATACATTTGTTCCACCCCATATTAGCATATGACATCATTCATATTGAAATTACCTCGTGAACATCAGACAAAAATACTTCCATTCATAATGACATGTGTTACATACAGCATATTAAAGTGCATGTGCCTACATAGTGTCTAAATTGACTGGTGCTTGACACCTAGTGTAGCAGTGTCAGTAAAGTGCTAGGTGATAAAAGAAACACTTAATCAAATATATTTTAAAAACATCCGGGTGTCTCCACCACCTCGCAATCCCACCAGCAGGGTGCAAAAAAGGAAAAAGCGATCGTTGTTAACTGCCCACTGTTCGGAGTTTGGCTTGGCGCGCGGTGTCTTGAGGTGCTTGACACGCATAGTTGGAACGCAAGCACAGCGTGCTTATTGCGCATGGCGAACTTGTCCTGTAGTCAGAGAGAGGGCTCCCGTTATGAGTAAACCAGGCGGTGTGCAAATCGCTGAATGTAACGACGTGTGGCCAGATTAGGTATATTATACCAGCAATTATATCAAAGAGAAGCTATACTGGCACAGCACGGAGTATGCAGGTAATATGAGATAATATAATGAACAACCACATATATGGGGACGCAGCATGGCTACTAACCCCTGTGATCCGGGGAAAGGAAAGATCCATTGTATTTAATCCCTGATGGTCCTGTGGGACCCTTAGGGAAAATAAAAAGTATGGTTATTAGACCCCTCGTGGTTCAACTAGGTGAGTGCAAATACTCCATTGGCACAAATTGTAGCCACCAAATAGAAATGGTGGATCGTAATGATCACCGTTTTGGCAAATGTCATGCAGAGTAGGAAGAACAAAAACGGGGAGGGGGGGGAACAATGGCATGGAGTGCAGGATCAAGTGTGCAACACAAAAAAAGGTGGGAGGGAACTGGTGAGGAAGGATCCCGGAATGGCTTTCTTAGGTTCATGTACATCTGAGGACAGAAAAAAGAAAGACATTTTTTAATTAGTATATATGATAGCATACCAAGTGTATATGTGACAGTTGTTTTGTCACTATAATTAAGTTGTCCCTGTGGTCTTTTGTATAAAGGCGAAACAACCTTAGAATTCAAAACGAGGTTTAAACCAACACGTATACTATACCGCAACAATAGACGTGACTTACCTATATCAAAACACTTTACCGATGCTCGGCCACACTGAGAGGGATCTCAAATTTCAAATTATAGATCACATACCCCCCCTACGTAGGGGAGGAGACAGAGAAAAATCCTTAAAAAGAAAGATATATGGGATTTTTATCATTAAATACTTTACGTCCACATGGATAAATTGATTTCAAACTCAAGGTATTGATGCACACCGTATGCAGTATGGCTGAACCTCT
This sequence comes from Engystomops pustulosus, assembly GCA_019512145.1. Classification (NCBI taxonomy): domain Eukaryota; kingdom Metazoa; phylum Chordata; class Amphibia; order Anura; family Leptodactylidae; genus Engystomops; species Engystomops pustulosus. Next base: position 115,396,099 of record CM033642.1, on the reverse strand, counting down.
CATTCACTGTCTGATATTACTGTAGGTTCTCTAATAACAGAAAAACACCCTGACCAGTGATGTGTGAACCTCTAGAGCTCTCAGTGCCCTCATAACTCAACCAAAGCCACGTATGTTTGTCAAAATGCCAGCGCAGCACTTTAAGCAGTATTGTATTTTTCCTGTTCCTTGACTTAATCACTTCAGCCTCCTAAGGACACCCAATGCAGTTGAAGGAGGAGGCAAATTCCCCTATCTTGTAGAAGATTTTGTAGGAAATTCTTTGAGTTCGTCTGGGTGAACTTCATTTGGGGTTGAGGCCCGGGTGCCCAAGAAAGGGCTACGGTGCCACCTCTGGCACCAGGGCATAGGTTCGCCATCACTGCCCTATAACTTGGTGTGCTACAATATACTAATTAAAAAATTTATTTTTTTCTTTCTCCGAGACATGAACCTAAGAAAGCCATTCCGGGATCCTTCTCACCAGTCGTCCACTTTTTGTGTTGCACTGATCCTGCACTGCCATTGTTCCCCCCCCCCCTGTTTTGTTTCCTACTCTGCATGACAATTGCCAAAACGGTGATCATACGATCCACCATTTACTATTTGGTGGCTACAATTTGTGCCAATGGGAGTATTTGCACTACCTAGTGAACCACGAGGGGTCTATAACCATACTTTTATTTTCCTTAGGGTCCCGACACGGACATCAGGGATTAGAATACAGGATCTTTCCTTTCCCCGGGATCACTAGGTGTTAATAGCCATGACTGCGTCCCATATATTGTTGGGCATTCTATGATCTCATTATTACCTGCATACTCCGTGCTGTGCCTCGTAGCCTCCTTCTTTGATATAATTGGTGGTATAATATTACCTAATCGGGCACAGTCGGTTACATTTCAGCGATTTGCATCCGCCCTTGTTTACGATGACGTGAGCCATCTCCTTGAGCCACAGGACAAGTCGCGCATGACGAAATAAAGCACCGCTGGCTTGCGTTCCAACTAGCGTGTCAAGCACCTCAAGACACCGGGCGCCAAGCCAAACTTCGAACAGTGGCAGTGACGAAACGGATCGCTTTTTCCTTTTTTGCCACACTGCTGGGGACGGAGGTGGTGAGACACCCGGACTGTTTTAAAATATATTTGATAAGTTTTCGTTTATCACCTAGCACTTTACTGACACCGCACACTAGGTGTCAAGCACCAGTCAATTAGACACTATGTAGGCACATGCACTTTAATAGGTGTATGTAACACATGTCATTATGAATTGAAGTATTTTTGTCTGATGTTCGATTCAATTTCAATATGATGATGTAATATGCTAATTATGGGCTGGGTGGAACAATGTATCACATGATCACCCCAATGGGTATTGTTATTGATGTTTCACTCTGTATTGCTTTTGAAAAAGGCTCTAATGAGCCGAAACGTTGCTGTATTTTGAAACATGGAATAAAACGCGAACCCCTTTTTACACTTAATGGACTTCGTTTGGTGCTGTGCTGCCCTGTCTCCACTATTTATATAGATAGTTAGATAGATAGATAGATAGATAGATAATAGATAGATATGAGATAGATAGATAATAGATAGAAGATAGATAGTAGATAGATATGAGTAGAGTAGATAAGATAGATAGACTAGATAGATAGATAGATAGTATGAGATAGATAGATAGATAGATGAGATTAGAAGATATACGATAGATTGAGATACAAGAAGATAGATAGATCGATGATAATGAATTAGATAGATAGATACCTATGAGATAGATAGGAAGAGTCTATCCTTATCGATAGGTTAGATCGATGCTATGTGATCGCAGAGAGATGATGATAGATAGTAGATAGTAGATAGATATGAGATTAGATAGATAGATAGATATGAGATAGTAGATTCCGATAGATCGATCGAAGCTAGATCGAATGAGCTCGCTCAGACCCGAGCAGTGTCACGGGTCCAGTCGGCGGTTGGATACGCTAAGATATGAAGCTAGAGGGATCGAATCGACGATCGATATGACAAGATGAATAGTGGCAAGAGAACAAGACGAGCCTACAAGGCGTGAGTAGACCAGTTCATCAACAGCTCATCATCTGCCTAAGAAACAGCTGATCATGAATTAGTCATTTGCTTTGTCTTGATTGATACAAATAAGACTAGGGTGGAAGCTGTCTCTAGGGTTTTTTGTAAAATCTTAAGTTGACCTGCATTATAACCACGGCAACCATAAATTTCACTTCAAATAACATCCCAGCAGAAAAATGTTGAGTTGCAGAAAACAAGGGGGAGCGAGATGTCTCCTTCTCAATGTGCTGTCTTTAGACAAGTGACAGGAGTAGAAACTAGGACAGTTCTCTGATGCGGGTTCGATTACTCTGGTATACACTATTTTAAGAAGGCAGTGGTCAGTGTTAGTCTCCTTTGAGCACCAAATAAGAATTTCTGGGGACAGGCGTTTTCTTCTCGGTCACACCCCAGATACCAAAGACAAGACCTTTTTTTCGAAGAGTCGTTCAAACAGTCCTAAAATTATCCTCAAAAACAAGTTCAATTAATCTCAGTGCAAATTACTAGTTCTCCGTAGTAGGGACCGAATTGATACATATCCAAAGGTGTCCGTCTGCAATGGCATTTCATTACATTGAACAGATGCAACATACCATGGATGCTGGTCAACGAGGTAGTGGAATTATATATTGAGCAGTCATGCGTGCCATATGACCCAATAAAGTTGAACCTGTGTACGCTTGGGTTACATTTTTCTCTGTGTAATCAGCTACTTTCCTGTGGACTGGGTCAGGATTAGAAAACAGCTCATACTCTGTGTTAGAAGCTCTCTTAGGATTATTCCATAGCTATGAAAGTAGGAGTGTTTGTCTTTTAAAATACAGGACAAAGAAAAACCCCAAGGAAAACCAAAGGACCCCTTTTAGTCATTTTTGGCAAGGTAGGTTTGGTATATTTATTTAATCCTTACCTTGTTTCTGCTCTTGTATACAGCAGCCGAAAATAACATCCCATGGACTGAATATGACAATAAGTCTAAGCAAATTTTAGCCTGCCACCCAAAACTGTTGTGGGATTTCAATGCCTAACAAAGAGTTGTTAGATCTGTTAGAAAACTATGAAGCTTCTATTATTTCTTCTAAATGGCGTAAACAATTAATGTATCTTTAAAGGCAAAATTTGACTGCCAAGATCATGGCCCAACATCGTAGTGTAAAAAAGGTTTGCTGCGCAACATGCAGAGTATAGCCATGCTAAGAACTCTTATACAATACATGTAGGAAATATCGTTATTAACCCCTGAATATTTTACAGACTCTTTATCTTTGTAAGTATAACCAACAAAACATTGATTTGTAGGTTTTAGTTAAATTATTTAACAATTTAGTTAATATTATTTTTTTTCCAATATAACTTCCAAAACATTAAATAATGTTAATAATTAACAACATGATTGCTTGTAGAATGAAAATTGTGTTTTAGAAATAAAAGTTCATACGGTAAATAAAGTTTAGTAGAATCAAAAAGAAAACAATTCGCTTGTACAAAATTAAACTGTGTTATCAGGACCCTAAAATTAATATTGATTTTAAAAATACCTCTCAAATAAGGACTACATTTAAAAAGGAACATGCCTGGAAGAGATGAGCTAAACTGAGATAAATATTAATCAAGCAAAAATGATTTGATTCAATAAAAGCCGATAATGAAGAGCCATAGTAGCATCGTAGCAGAATTACTAAAATTTTTTGTGATCACGGGATACGATTAGTGTTGAGGGGAGCCAAATCGTAGAGACTTTGTTGGGCTCAGCGGAAAAGCTAGTTGATGGCTTGGTCAGCAGGTTTTTGCACCTAGCAACCATTAGCCATTGCCAGTGCTGTGGGCAGGAGTGCTGACCAGGTAAGATGATGCACTAATGTGCCACACTGTGCCCAAGGTGTTGCAATGACACTGTTAAAGGTCCAGACCCCTAACATATCAAAATCAATGACTAAAATAAAGGATTGAGAGAAAAAAAAGAACAACACAGGAGGACGGCGCCTCGTGTGAAAGCTTTGGAAAAGGGTCAGTGAATAGCAGAAAAATGCTCACTGGTAGGTCACGTGTCCTGAGCGGCGATAGATCGTGCGTGATATCCCATCAGTGATATTAAACATAGGTGGAAACAGCAGTCCCAACCACTCCAAACCGTGATCCAGTGGAACCGCATGGAACATGTAGAATAGGGCAATCATGGGGACGCTCATCGAACCACTGGTTAGACCAAAGAATGATGCGGTAAGATTTAAATCAACTAATATTTATTTCAGATAAAAACATCCAAATGGAACGAGTTTCGGGTTGTAGTCCCCCTTCGTCAGACCCAAATAGAGGTTGGCAGGAACAAAGCCAAGATGATGTGACGCACCGTAAGCAACATATTGCCACCTATCTACATCAAATGAAAAAGCAGTGTTTAGTAAAAAAAAAGGTCCTGATTCCTCCAGAAACAATGTTAGAAAACCACACACAATTCATATAGAAGACTATGAATTATGAGTAAGTACTTTTTGGCAATAGGTGGCTCTAGCACCAATTAAGTTTCAACCACAGACTTGTCTCATTCTGGCTTCATTTTTTAGGTAAAGAAAAATAATAATAAGTTTGAAATGTGTTTGTCTTGTTTTCCTCTATGCATGTATTAATTTGAAGGCACTTTAGGGCTCAGATTTTTTTTATTATTCATGTTTCTGCACCTAAACCAGATAATTCAATCATTTTTTTTCACTTGACTATTTGTTGCTATCTGTGTAGGAGGCCAAACATATTTCATCTCCATGAAGATGGCGTGGAACGGATTTACACTGCTCATAGTGCTGAAGCAATAGAGCCGGGCGGATTGCTGACAGAGAATGCGTTTCAAGGTGAACCAAAAAACCTAGTTTCAACTGGTTTATCACTTGTGTAAACATTATTGTTTACAGGTTTACAGTCTATTAATCAGGTCTGACTAAGAATCTGTTCTTCATAAACAGACCAATTTTTCCATGAATGGGAATTGATGGAAAATGGCAATTATCTTTGTTTGACATTAAGTGCAGCAATTCGGGTGCTAATTTTCTCTTAACAAGCTCGATCATGGTAATTTACTACTAACAGAAATGTATGTAACCAGAACAATACGAAAGAAAAAAAAAAAACTCCACTTATCACAGGCATTCACAAAAACTATTAACTCATAGGCCACACGAGAATATCCAAATCGAGCTAAACCAAAAAACTAGCATTTTAAAAAAGGGCCTTCTGTTTATAATCAACTTATTGATTAGATCGTTCAGTCAAAGGTGTTGATGAGAGTAACCCTTACACAGCTATAAGGTTCCAATTGCAATACACCTTGCAGATAGAAAAGGTATAAGAAGGTCATAGCAGGGGCATGATTCGATATGGTATATCTTTACCTGTAGCACCCACAAACCAATCCCAGTACCAATGATTTTAAAGGAAGACTTTCAGCTGATTGCAGGATGGAGAAGTTAGAGCAGGGAGGAAGAACTCTGAGTTTGCAAAAGTACATGCACACTCTGCATATAAATTTGATCCTATGGAGGGTGATATTTTGATGCTATACATATTTAACCCCTTAAGGACGCAGGGTTTTTTCGCTCATTTATCGGCTCTCCACCTTCAAAAATCCATAACTTTTCATTTTACGTGTACAACCCTGTGTGGGCTTATTTGTACGTAACAAATTGTAATTACTGTGTTTAATGTGATTTATTTTTAACTGCATGTATGCGAAGCCTTGAAAAAAAATTCCAATGTGGAAATATTGAAAAAAAAACGTCCGTTCTTGTGGGCTCAGTTTTACACTTTGACCTATGCATCAAAAAGAAACCTCAGCTTTATTCTTTGGTTCGGTCGCGATCGATGGTGATACCAAATTTATATAGGTTTTTTTGTGTTTTTAATAATTTCAAAAAATTAAACAAATTGGTACAAAAAAGAAAAAATTTTTGACATCTTCTGACACTCATTTTTGTGAATGAGCCGCACGTTTTCATTGCTACCATTTGAGGTCTGTGCGACATTTTTGATATTTTGTATTACATTTTTTATTGTGGATGTGAAAAGTCGCCATTTCGGACATTTTGGCGCCATTTCCCGCCTTGGACGGTCACCGCCCGGCCGTAAACCGTTTTGATATTTTGATTATCGGCATTTTGGGCGCGGAGAGGAGATACTAATGTGTCTGGGCCGATTAATGTTTATTAGTTTGATATCAGTTCTAGGGGGTGGGGTGTGATTGAAATTTTATTATTTTATGAATTTTTTTTCCATTTTTAAACTTTCCTTTTTTCTTATTTTCACTATTTATTTAGACCATATAGGGTACATTACCCCGATGGTCGATCGTTCCTACCATATACTTGATATTTCTGTATTGCAATATATTGGCATTGTTGCAGCCATTCTTTTACCATAAAGCCAATGGTCAAAATGAAAACCCGAGGCACCATGGCAACTGATCCCCGATGACGTTCGGGGGAAGCGACGATCGTTAAAAAGGATGGCGGGCGCCCAGGCCGCACGCCCGTCTTTTAAATGCTCGCGGCGGCAAGAAATGAAAGGGTTAATTGGCGTGGGGGTTTGCTGCAATATGATGAACCAACCCCCACCCTGTATGAAGAGGACCAGGCCTGTGAGCACCTCTTCATTACATTCCGCACCTCTGCGCCGTTAGAGAGCTACGGAGCAGAGCGTAAGGGGACTAAAATGTTTTGGTAAAGGTTTATTTACATTTATGTTATTAGAAAAACTTAAGGGAGGAATTATATTAGTTAAAGTCTCACATATCAAGAAAACAAAAAACCAATGGGGCAGATTTATCATGTGTTTGAGGTGCACCCATGGCCAACCAATCACTACTTTCCTGTAAAATCATTCAGAGCACTGGGTAAAAGTAAACTGAGCTGGAATGAGTTGCCATGCGCAACTAGGAAATTCTGACTTTCAGACAGCTGATAAATTGCCCCTATTTTGTTTTGTATATGTGATTAAACTATCTCCAAAGAACTTTAACACAAAGCAACAAATATTGACCTGGACATTCAGGGGTACCAATGACTCTTGGGAACAAAAGGATTAATGTATCTTTAGAACAAAAGGATTTTTCTTTGTAAAACAACCAAAATAATAATGAGGACAACCCCAAGAGAAAAGGTTTCCAGTCTTGATGACCCAACATTTCTGAGCTTTACATAGATTTTAAGCAATACTGCACTTCATTTTCTTGTGGAATGATGCTCTAGGTTGCTTCAGTTTCATACAAAGATTAAAGGGGTTGTGTCACCATAGCACATGGCTGTAATTGGGTCCAATGCATTGTGACAAGTACTTTCACCATTTACACTTATTACAAAATCTGCAGGCTTACTGAGATAACTCCCTGTGTCCTAGTTGCTGGTGCCCCCTGGTGGCAGCTGTGTCCCGTCCTGAGCTACATCTGATCTGGCCGAGTCTGCGGATTCCCCAAGCTGCTCTGCAGTACAGATCACTCCACCGGCTCACAGCTCTTCTCCACAGCTGACACACTGCAGCCAATAGGAGGAGGGGCAGGGATTGTGCTGTGATGTCCACTGTTTACCAGCTCCACAGGTACAAGGTAACTGCAGCCAGACATGACTATCTGCTGCTCAGAGGAGTCCTCCCCTAACATGGATCATAGCAATGTAGCAGCCCTCTACTCCCTCCACCATTAGTCAGGTCACACAGGAGCCTACAGCAGCAGATACAAGGTAAATGCAGCCAGACATGACTATCTGCTGCTCAGAGGAGTCCTCCCCTAACATGGATCATAGCAATGTAGCAGCCCTTCCTCCCTCCACCATTAGTCAGGTCACACAGGAGGCTGCAGAGATAACACAAGTAACAGGCTGAGCTCTGACCTCTCCTGATGCAGTCCTCCTGTACTCTCCACCATTCACTGTCCCTCCATGTTACCCTGCTCTCCTGCAGTCCTCCTGTACTCTCCACCATTCACTGTCCCTCCATGCTACCCTGCTGTCCTGCAAAGGGGCCCCTATCCCTGACTAGCAGGGAATTAGCTAAAGATCAGCAACATGTGAGAAGCTGTCACCTATTTATCTATCCAAGTCCTATTATCTATCACCTGTCATCTATCTATCTATCTATCTATCTATCACCTGTCATCTATCTATCTATCTATCTAGAAGCAAAAAAGTAGCAGCACTCCAAGGAATCGTGGAAAAAAATGTGAGGTTTATTCCATCTCTAGCAACGTTTCAGCTGTTAATCAGCATGTGAGGTTTATTCCATCTCTAGCAACGTTTCAGCTGTTAATCAGCCTTTGTCTGATTAACAGCTGAAACGTTGCTAGAGATGGAATAAACCTCACATT
>CM033642.1:115369279-115387509 GCA_019512145.1 Engystomops pustulosus | reverse complement strand
ATCTATCTATCTATCTCATATCTATCTATCTATCTCATATCTATCTAGACAATAGAAGATAAGCAGCACTCCAAGACGTAGGTGGTCAAGTTGAAAAAATGGTGATTTTTATTCCATGTTTTTAAGAGTACAAATACATGTACAGAAGCAATGTTTCGACTCCTAAGAGTCTTTGTCAAGCCTCTTGACATATCTATCTATCTATCTATCTCCTATCTATCTATCTATCTATCTATCTATCTCATATCTATCTATCTATCTATCTATCTATCTATCTATCTATCTATCTCCTATCTATCTATCTATCTATCTCATATCTATCTATCTATCTATCTCCTACCTATCTATCTATCTATCTATCTATCTATCTATCTATCTATCTATCTCATTTCTATCTATCTATCTCCTATCTATCTCCTATCTATCTCCTATCAATCTATCTATCTATCTCATATCTATCTATCTATCTCATATCTATCTATCTATCTATCTATCTATCTATCTATCTCATATCTATCTATCTATCTATCTATCTATCTATCTATCTAGAAATGGAATAAACCTCACATTTTTTTCCACGATTCCTTGGAGTGCTGCCACTTTTTTGCTTCTATATCTACACTCTTTGGGTAAGAGTATTGGGATAGCACCCGTCTGAACCTTTTTTTTCCTGAAGGCTGTGCTGCTTTGCAATTTTTGTTTGTTTATCTATCTATCTATCTATCTATCTATCTATCTATCTATCTATCTATCTCCTATCTATCTATCCCCTATCTATCTATCTATCTATCTATCTATCTATCTATCTATCTCCTATCTATCTATCTATCTATCTATCTCATATCTATCTATCTATCTATCTATCTATATATCTATCTATCTATCTATCTATCTATCTCCTATCTATCTATCCCCTATCTATCTATCTATCTATCTATCTCATATCTATCTATCTATCTCCTATCTATCTATCTATCTATCTATCTCCTATCTATCTCCTATCTATCTCCTATCTATCTCCTATCTATCTATCTATCTATCTATCTATCTATCTATCTATCTATCTATCTCATATCTATATTCAAGGAAGGCAGCAGCACTCCAGTTGGTAGATTCAATCAGGGTGATGTTTATTTCAGATGCGACGTTTCGGTGTGTCCACCTTTATCAAGCATACAGCAAAGTGACCAGCATTTCTATATATGGACCAACCTGTTTCCTGATTGGTCAGACATTTGTTTGTGCAAAAAGTTGATACAGATAAATTTTCAATACACAGTAATGTGATGTATAATTAATCAGTATATACAAATAAAGTGCGGGTGCTACAGTGTAAAACAAAAGTGCAGTGCATATTAAAACCAATTAGTAGTTCGCTACTTAGTATAGGACCGCCCCATCGTCATTCATAAAATTAATGCAAATTGGGATGTCGCTACTATGGAAAACATACCAAACCCGGGAAAGAGCGCCTCAAACGTCAACATCCGGTTGGAACCGGAAGTCAGGTAGGTCACCTGATCAGTCCCAAGCCGCGCGTGCGCACGACACCCTCTGGGAACTCGGCGGCCATATTGGTTAAGGGAATAAGGTGAGAAATGCAGATAATGTACAAAGTAAATACAAAGAAATACTTAGGGGGCCAGACACACACTGTGCAGACAGCGTGTAGTTGTGGCACTAGTGGAACATTGTGGAACCGCGAAATAGCAGCTCCACATGTACCCACTTATCGTTTCTATGGCGCCCCGTATTTAAAGGGTAGAGATCAGCTATTTAAGTAAAGTCGCAATGAGAACCGGGCACACACTGTGTGAACAGTGTGTTAATCACGGGGACTAATGGAACACTCCAGAACCGCGAAATAGCAGTTCTGTATGTGTCACCTTATCGTCCCATCGGTTCTCACTATCTGCGGACACAGGTGGAGAGAAGAAGAGCAATAAAGGAAGGAGGTCGCTGTAGTTCCGAGAAGGAGTTTCCGATGTAGCTAACAACAATTGAATAGTAGAGAATTTTGCAGACGTGTGGGGTCTCTAGGTCCAACCAATGGAGGATCTAAGATAAAACAAACAAAATGCAATGTTAGAATGGAAAAGACTGGGGGGGAAATTGTCCCCTACATAAGTTTGCTCAATACTTTCGGAGGAACCAGACGGGGGTACACCAGAGCATACTACAGGGCACCAACCTATTAAATTAAGCATGTTAGAAGATGTTGGTCAAGTTGAATTCAATATTTAGCCCCTGGGGTTGTAGTGACTGTAAGCGGTGTATCCACTCCAGTTCCTTTTTTCTAAGTGTAGATTCCCTATTTCCACCTCTTCTGGGGGAGAGGACACGATCGATTAATTGACATTTCAATTCAGATTCTTTATGTCCCTTTTCAGCGAAGTGCCTACTCACTGGTAAGTCAAGTCTCTTTTTCCGGATAGTATATCTGTGTTGTGTCAGTCTGGTTTTAAGGTCAAGAGTGGTTTCTCCAATGTAAATGAGGTTACAGGGGCAAGACAACTTGTAAATTACAAAGTCGCTGTTGCAATCCAGGTAATGTTTAATTTTATATGTGACATTGTTATGGATAAGGGTGTCCCCTTTGGTGATGTGAGAGCAATTGACACATGTGCGGCAAGGGAAACTTCCTACTCTCGCCACCCCAGTTAGGGTTTTTTGTGTGGCTCTCCTCAGAGGACCCACATCTGATTTAACCAGGCGGTCCCTGATGTTCCTGGACCGTCGGTATGAAAGTAATGGGGGGGTTTTAAACTCCGGGACATCGGAAGGATCACTGGCCAGAATCCACCAGTGCTTGCGTATTATGTCCGAGACTAATGTGCTGTTGTCACTGAACGTGGATACAAATGGGATTCTAGGGATACCCTCCTTCTTTTGAGTAGGTGACAGGAGTTCATGTCTGTCTTTGTTCTGTGCGGCAATCAGGTTTCTGTCAATGACCCGTCTCGGGTAGCCCCTTTGTCGGAATTTAGTGATCATTTGTCCTATATTCTTCTGGTATTTGTCATTATCTGAGGAGATTCTTTTTACCCGTAGGAACTGACTAAGGGGTAATGAATCTAACATGGGGCGAGGGTGACTGCTCTCATATCGTAAGAGAGTGTTCCTGTCCGTGGGTTTCGTATAAAGGTCTGTGTCGAGGCCATGGTCAGTAAGTATAATTTGTACGTCCAAAAACTGGATTGTTTTCGTAGACTGGACCAAAGTAAATTTTATGTCTTGGTCAATAGTGTTCAAGAATTGGTGGAACTCAAGAAGCTCCTTGAGGGGGGCAGTCCAGAGGAGGAACACATCATCTATGTATCGCCACCACCGCCGGACATGTTGGAAGTGGTGGGACACTTAGATGAGGTCCTCCTCCAGAGCGGCCATGACAATGTTAGCGTAGCACGGGGCCATGCTGGCCCCCATGGCAACCCCTTTCTGTTGAATAAAGAAGTCCTCGCCAAAGAGAAAATAATTATTGCATAACACCAATTTAAGTAATTCCAAAATGAACACCACTTCCTGTTCATTAAAGTGTGATTGTCGTAGGCATTTTTCGACTACCCTTAGGCCAAGTTGGTGGTTAATGGACGTATACAATGATACGACATCAAACGAAGCTAAGATTATGGTGGATGTATCCTCGATTGGAGTATCCTGTAATTTACATAAAAAGTCGGATGTATCCTGTATGTATGAGCGGCTGGATACTGCGAAATCCCTAAGGACCCGGTCTAAAAAGATTGTAATGTGTGAAAAGATAGAACCATTGCCGGACACGATCGGGCGTCCAGGGGGGTTTTGTAAGTTTTTATGTATCTTTGGCAAGATGTAGATGACCGGGGTCACTGGGTCAGAAATCAAAAGGTACTTGTGCATTTCATCATTAATAATGCCTGAATGTAAAGCCTCATCAAGGATAAGCTTAATCTTTCGTCCCAATACAAATTTGGGATCTTGAGTAGAGATGAGCGAGCACTAAAATGCTCGGGTACTCGTTATTCGAGACGAACTTTTCCCGATGCTCGAGTGCTCGTCTCGAATAACGAGCCCCATTGAAGTCAATGGGAGACTCGAGCATTTTTCAAGGGGACCAAGGCTCTGCACAGGGAAGCTTGGCCAAACACCTGGGAACCTCAGAAAAGGATGGAAACACCACGGAAATGGACAGGAAATAGCAGGGGCAGCATGCATGGATGCCTCTGAGGCTGCATAATCGCACCATTATGCCAAAATTATGGGCAACAGCATGGCCATGACAGAGTGACAGAATGAAGCTAGATAGCATCTAAAACATCCAATAATTGACCCTGACACTATAGGGGACGGCATGCAGAGGCAGCGGCAGCAGGCTAGAGAGTGTCATGGTGACATACCCTAAATGGACTCAGGCTTCAAACCAATGGGTGGCAGAGAGGAACCAAAGGAGGTGAGCAAGAAGCGCTCAAATAATATCGGTACATGATAAAAGTTTGCCAGTATATTTTGTGGATTACACAGCAGGGTGGCGACAAAGTTAACAGCAGTGCATCTACTAGCAAATTGTGAGCAATTTGTAGTGAGAGTTGCAACCGCTGTGTTTTGCGCTTAGTGACGCACATATCCATCGCAAAGACCGAAGTGGGAAAATTTATTAGGGGTTGGCCTCCCTCCCGCGAAGGAAGCCCACCATGTATAATAGAGGGGAGGATCTAGAAAAATGGAGAGAGGGGCGCTCCTATAGTGCAATATCCTTCGTGAGTTATTGGCTGTAAGTAGTATTAAAACTACTCACCTGACAAGGTTGTGCTGGCAGGCACAACACTGTGGGATCGGTATCAGTGAAAGACGTTGGCGTCCTCGTGCAGCCTCGTGCAGCCACGCTCCCGGTGTCAATCCTTCTCCTTCCTAGGATCCACGACTCCGGATCGGACCATATGCAATGCGACACATCAGAAGATGTGTGTATGAAAGAGCGTTGTATGCGCTCCCGAACTGCGTGGGGTATCAGAAACGATTTTATTTTGTATATAATAAACCAAATATAGGTAGTAGGGGACCCGAGGCCTTTTGCACCTCATGGCCGGGGGCGGCCGCCCCCGGGATTCGGTCCGCAGCCGCCACTACTTTTTCCCGATGTTGCCGTCCAGCCCTGCACCACACGTGTCAGACAACATCATCCGTGCCTGACAACCGTTTCTGACAAGTCCCCTGACCACGGACACGGGACGCGATTGCCGCCGGGCAGGGCCACTATATATCGCTGACGGCACATTGGTTAACTTTGGTGGAGGCTGGGACCGAGTCTGACCTGCGCTGGAGCATGTACTGCCGACGCCGAGGATTGCGGGGCCTACTCGGTCAGTGTTTCAGGCACCTACTATGCCTCTCTCCACCCCTCCTCCACCTCCTCCCCCTCTTCGAACTACATCCGTGGGCATGGCGCCATCATCGGTAGCTCAGCACGCAGCAGTGCCGTCGCTAAGAGACAGCAGGCGGGTCTCAAACTGCTGAGCCTAGGCGATAAAAGGCACACTGCCCAAGAACTATTACAGGGCATCACGGACGCAGACTGATCTGTGGCTGGCACCGCTGAAACCTGAAGCCAGGCATGGTTGTGTGTGACAACGGCCGTAACCTGGGGCGGCTCTTGCAACTCGGCCAGACTGACACATGTGCCATGCCTGGCCATGTGTTAATCTGATAGTTCAGCGTTTCCTCAAGACATACCCAATCTGTCTGATTTGCTCACGAAGGTGCGCCGCATCTGTGCGCATTTCAGGAGTCCAGCACAGATCTGCCACTCCAGGCAGCGCGCGCCGCCTCCACTGCCCGCTCACCGAGCGTGTGCGAGTGCCCACGAGTGTGGAATTCAACATTAACCATTTATCAAGTTTACCATCAGCGCAGAGCGATTGTAGAACTGCAGATGTCAACTCCACCAGAATGGTAGTCAGGTCAGTCAGCTTCCTCAATTCTACAATGAGGAGTGGACGTGGATGTCTGATCTGTCAGGTGCTGAGTAACTTTGAGGAGTCACACGATGGTCGTGGCGATGCCGCCATCATCAGCCTCACCTCCCCGCTGCTTGGCGTTGAAAAACTCTCGCATCAGTGAAATCGGAAGCTTTGCGCTCGTCACAAGAGACGGGGGAAGAATATTCCCTTGTTGATAGCAAACACCTAAGGTTGTTTCTCTTTCTCAGCGCATATCGGAGAGGTTGGAGGTGAGAGGATAGGGAGAGAGAGGATGAGAATGTTGCGAGACACAGAGGGGACCATTGTTGAGTCCTTCACTGTTCAGGTGTATGGGCAAAGACGAGGAGTTGGAGGATTGGAGAGGAGGAAATGGACAGTCAGGCCTTGAGGGGTGTAATTCTACGCGTTGGTTACTCGGCGCATATGGCAGATTTCATGCTAGGCTGCCTATCCCGTGACCCTCGCGTTCAAAGAATTTATTCCACGCACCGATTACTGGGTGTTACCTCTCCTGGACCCACGGTACAAGCAAAATCTTTCCACTTCATCCTGGAGATGAAAGGAGTGTGAGGAATGCATGAATAACCAGCAGGCCCTGGTGCACAAGCGAACAGTATTTCCCTTCGACAGCGCTAGCGGCAGAGTGCGTAGTTCTGCGGGACAAGTAGCGAGTGGAGAGTAGGCGAGCTGCAGCTGTCCAGCACTGGCAAGGGTACGCTTTACAGGCTTTGCCAGCTTTATGTACCCCAAGCAAGACACTGTCACCTGTCCCCAGTCTCGCAGAGTAGGGCTGATCTTTACAGAAAGATGTGGAGGATTAACGTAGCTGACCATACCATCGTCCTAAATGATCACCAGCTCCCTACAACTACTGGTTTCAAAGCTGGACATGTGGCACAAACTGGCGTGTACGCCTTGGAGGTTTCTTGCCTGCCCGCCGCAGCGTCTTGTCCGACGGGGTTTTTCAGTGCAGCTGGTGGCATCATCACCGATAAGCGTACCGCCTGTCGACTGACAGCGCTGAAAGGCTGACACTTATTAAGATGAATAAAGCCTGGATTCTCTCATAATTTCCAATCTCCACCGGTGAAGGAAGCTCAACCTGAGAATTTATCCACTCCTCTCTCCTCATTTTCCTCTCCTTCTCCTCCTTCTTTGTACGTAAGCAGAGGAAACTGGCATTTTTGACAGGCCCACTGGCTCTAGCTATACTGTACTTTATGCATTTAAATTTTTCTGGAGGGCCACCGACCCTGGTCCTCGTTTAAACAATTTTTTGGGAGTGCCAATCAGGCACTCAATCTTCAATTTTTCTGGAGGGCACCTACCTGCTCCTTGTTTGAAAACTTTTTTGGACGCCACATACAGGCACTCAATCTATTCATTTTTCTGGAGGGCCATCTACCTCCCTCTGGTTTGAAAACTTTTTGGACTGCCACTACGGCACTCAATCTATTTCATTTTTTCTGGAGGGCCCCCTACTGCTCCCCTCTGGTTGAAACTTTTTTGGACTGCCACTACAGGCACTCATCTATTCATTTTTCGGAGGGCCACCTACCTGCTCCTCGGTTTGAAAAACTTTTTGGACTGCCACATTACAGCACTCAATCTATTCCATTTTTCTGGAGGGCCACCTACCTGCTCCTCGGTTGAAAACTTTTTTGGACGCCCTACAGGCACTCAATCTATTCCATTTTTCTGGGGGCCACCTACTTGCTCCTCTGGTTTTGAAAACTTTTTTGGACTGCCACATACAGCCACCATCTAGTTCCTTTTTTGGGAGGGCCACACCTACTGCTCCTCTGGTTTGAACTTTTTGGACTGCCATTACCGGCACTCAATCTATTCCATTTTTCTGGAGCCACCTACCTCTCTCTGGTTTGAAACTTTTTTTGGACTGCCACATACCAGGCAACTCAATCGATTCCCTTTTTCTGGGGGGCCACCTACCTGCTCCTCTGGTTTAAAAACTTTTTTGGACTGCCACATACAGGCACATCCATTAAATTGTCTCCATAGCACCTCCACAACGTTGTCTCCCATTGCTAACCATCCAAAAGTCCATATAGCTGCCTCCATACATCGTCCCTTTTATCAACGAGTGTGTCAGGCAAAATTTGGGTTGTTTTCATGGATTCCACATCAAAGTTTTAACTTTGGTCGCCACCCGCTGTGTTTATCCACAAATATACTGGAAACTTTTATCATTTACCAATATTATTTCAGCGCTCTTGCGCTTTCTTTTACATTCCCCTCACCCGCCATATCCTAAACTTATAGAGACGCTTTAAACTTATAAGACTTATCTTATACAAAAGGTTCTTAGAAGTGCTGTTTGTGGGAGTAGCCTAGAGACACGGGCTTGGATTGGCGAAGCCCGCCTGGCAGCGGAGCCGCCACTCCATGCCAAGATCCACTACATAGTTTTTAAACTGCAGCACCTTATCTACTATAAGTTTACTGCCTCCATACATGGTTCCCCTTACACACGAAGCTTTTCAGGCAGAATTTTGGGTTGTTTTCATTGCTTCCCACACACAACTTGTTAACTTGTCGCCACCTGTGTTTAATCACACAAAATATACTGGCAAACTTTTATCATTTACCAAATTATTTCAGCGCTTCTTGCGCATCTGTTTCCTTCCCCTCACCCCGCCCTCTCCAACTTTAAGAACGCTATTACACTTGATCTTATACAAAAGGTTCTTAGATGCTGTTTGGGGAGTAGCCTAGAGACAGGGGCTTGGATTGGCGAAAGCCTGCGCCTGGCGAGGCGCCAGCTCCATGCCAAGATCCACTAACATAGTTTTAACTGCAGCACCTTTAATCCTACTACTAGTTCACTGCCTCCATACAGGTGGCCCCTTATCAAACGACTGTGTCAGGCAGAATTTTGGGTTGTTTTCATGGCTTCCATGTTTACTTTGTCGCCACCCTGCTGTGTAATCCACAAAATATACTGGCAAACTTTTATCATGTACCGATATTATTTGAGCGCTTCTTGCTCACCTCCTTTGGTTCCTCTCTGCCACCCATTGGTTTGAAGCCTGAGTCCATTTAGGGTATGTCGCCATGACACTCTCTAGCCTGCCGCTGCTTGCCGCTGCCTCTGCATGCCGTCCCCTATAGTGTCAGGGTCAATTATTGGATGTTTTAGATGCTATCTAGCTTCATTCTGTCACTCTGTCATGGCCATGCTGTTGCCCATAATTTTGGCATAATGGTGCGATTAAGCAGCCTCAGAGGCATCCATGCATGCTGCCCCTGCTGTTTCCTGTCCATTTCCGTGGTGTTTCCATCCTTTTCTGAGGTTCCCAGGTGTTTGGCCAAGCTTCCCTGTGCAGAGCCTTGGTCCCCTTGAAAAATGCTCGAGTCTCCCATTGACTTCAATGGGGCTCGTTATTCGAGACGAGCACTCGAGCATCGGGAAAAGTTTGTCTCGAATAACGAGTACCCGAGCATTTTAGTGCTCGCTCATCTCTATTTATTAGTAAAAGTCATAAAAACAACTGAAAAGTTCCATGTTACTGCACCTAATTTTGTACAATCAATGCATACAAGTAGAGCAAAACAATGTATTCTCACAGCATCATGTTAGGTCACGCGGACAGTAAAGTGTAAATATGTCGGAGGTCTAGAAAAATGCAGGGACGGCAAACTCCATGCGTATCCTCACTACGAAGTGACTTCCTCAGGGGTAAGTGTCAATTTGGAGTGATGATACACGTGGGGTTTGCCTCCCCTGCACCCACCTAGAATTCCGCCATGCATGTCAGCCTGACCGACCATGATGCTGTGAGAATCCACAGCAGGTGGAAGGAGACTCTGAAGGCTGAGCGCTCTGTAGCACTGAGTTGTGCAATAACTGCTGCTGTCAGTGCTGTGCATGTGCCTGGCTAGGCCCCTCCCACATCTGCTTCTGTGTGGAGCAGAATAGAGGCTGAACAAGCATCATAATAACAAATAGAAAGGTATCTTTACTTCCAGGTAACCATTACAAATAGATTTTTGAAATATTTTAACCTCTTTGACAGCTTTTTGTAGTCAATTGTCTCGTGGCATAACCCCTTTAAAGATCACAGCTGATGGTTGCAGCAGCAAAGCACCATGGTATCAATTTATCTTAGAGAAACCTACTTGCTGTAAAGGGATCATTCCCAAACCTTTTAGAGGAATTCTTTGGTTAGTAATTATAGATGAGTCTTGAGGGTGGGGCTACTGTTAATTGGCAAACTTTTCTGTGTGTATATTCTCACAAGTGCCAATTGCTTAGAAATTCCTGTTTTACGCCATGCATTTTCATGGAGGCAGGTAAAAGAATCCAAATCTATCCAGTTAGTAGTAGACACATACCCATGTCTCCTGTCATTATCTTAAATGAATGCTATTGAACTAGAAAAGAGTGGATTCCTACTATTATATTATGATTCAACAAGAAAAGCAATAAGCAACTGATATTTTGATGATTGCTTTCATTTACATGTTTGCTACGGTCTGGACGGACCGTACCTAGGGTGACGTCACCAGTACCTCTGTTAGTCAGATCCAGCGAAGCCACCGGCCGGGGCTCGCGCGCTGATCTGCACCTTGTGGATTACTATTGGGCTTGGAAACGCTATCCTAAGTGGAATATACTCCACGACAAGATTATCGCTCTACATAAGATTTACGGGACCTACGGGACTAAACCTCATCAACGGAAGGAACTAAACTTCCCATACAGGAGGGGTGCCGCATACAGGTTAGTGCATTGTGCACACTGTTTAAATCATTGTAGGACCATTAGTGGTATAGCGTTTTTTCGAACCTTATAGTCTAAATTTTATAGCCAGCGCAGGTATCTTTGTTCTTACAGAGGTTATTATATTTTGTTATATCAGATAGCTAACAATTTTACTGTTTATTTTTATATCCATTTTAAGGGATGGGCGGTCATTGGAATTTTCCCCATTTTTTAAATGTATGTATTTCAAACATTTTTGTGTTTCCGTTATTTTCTCCCCATCTTCAAAAAATTCATACATTTATTATTGCACGTAATGAGCTGTATGGGGGCTTCTGCATAACAAATTGTACCAGTGATGGTATTTAATATTTTACGGTGTGTACTGGAAAGAGGGAAAACATTTCAAATATGAAATTAGCAAAACAAATTTTCTAGTGGGTTCTGTATTTACACCATTCACTTATTGTTCTAAATTACATGTCTCCTTTATTCTTTTGGATGGTACAATAACAAGGATCCCAAGTTTATATAGGTATTTATAGATTTTAAAAAAGAAAACCTTTATTACAAATAAACATTTCCCATGACATCAATAATTTTTTAAATTTTTTTCAAACTATAACGTATCCAGAAATGTATGTGGTTTCATTTCTTCTGGGATGAGATGATGTTTTCATTGCTGCCATTTTGCATATTGTAAGCCCTTTTGATCACTTTTTATTAACATTTTAGTAGTAGTGAAATGGCAAAAAAGTGTCGGTTAGGACATTTAGGGTTTATCTTCCATTATGGGTTCACACCCGGGAATAAACCTATTTATATTTTCATAGATCAGGATTATGGGACATGAGGAAGCCTAACATGCTTATGATTTTACTTGTTCATTTTTTGCAGTATTGCAGTATATGCCAATTTTACTAGTGGTCTCTAAAAGACCAGGCTGAATGACAGGCCTGGGAGTCTAGCATAGTAATAGTAATAGATCTCCACAACCTGGTGACCTCACGGGGGATGACAATCAAATCCAAGATGGCGGCGTTCATGCTTTTTTGGAGGCTTTTAAATGGTTAACATCCGTGATCTGTGACAGAACTGACTGCGGGTGCTAGTGGTGGGTGTTTGCTATAATATGCAATATGTGACATCACCCGTATTGACGGAGACAGTGAGCGGAAGGAGCCGGAGGTTGCAGGACAGCTCATACAACTGCTACAGCTACACCTATTCCGCAGAGCTCAGGGATGTCAAGAAAGAAGCAGCTAAGGGTCTGCACATAGAACAAGTAAATAGCAGGACTGCTTATCAATGAACATTCAGGGATTAACTGCAAGAAATGTAAAAGATTGGCCAACCCCTTTAAATATACATAAGGTAAATTATGTTATGCTAAAAATGGTAATTGTATATATAAGTAAACATGTAGAAAATTAACCTTTTTCATCCTGATATAATGCTAAATCATATTTTGCAGTTTTTGAATCATGTTAAATAATATTATAATATTATAGCACATAACATTTGAGATTCTACAGCTGTAATTGTAACATAAAGACCTGGCTATAAATGGATCACATTTTTCCTACCTTTTTGTGTGAACTAAGCATAAAGAAATCTGACATTTTCTCTTCCTGTCACTTTCAGCTTTGGAAGTTTCTAACGATAAAAACCTTCAAGTGGAAAGGGTATGAACGAATACATATACCTGTAATGAAAAGAATATTTTGCAAACTAGAAACTTCTATGTATGAAACACTTTCAAAAGTCGCCCAATCCATGATGAACATTTTTAGAAATTAATCAGATTACATACATGAAATGGTTGGAAGGTTTGGCTTATTTTGGTTGGTCATTAAATACACATGGGGAGGGTCATGCATTCTTCTTTGAATTAGGTGTTGTTTTTTGGTTTCCAATTTTAGCAATGATTTGGATTGATGTCATATTGTGTCGTATGGCCTCACTGTATTTGCTGTACTGTAAGAAGAACAAATGAGCATAGGAAATGTAAATCGACATTCATAAAAGGGTTTACAAGGGTGCCTCATTTTGTGTCAAAAATATGCCAAAAAGGGAGTACAGGAAAAGTGTTTGGATCAAAGAGCTGCGCTCAAATTGAGCAGCGAGGAAAGATGTGTGCATGTCATAAAAGAAACACAGTTGTTTTTTTTAATAAATCTTTATAGTGAGTAGACCGTTAGGACATGTGATAAAAGAAGCTGAATTGTGGTTCCGACATTTAACTAATATGGGGCACGAGGCGCAGCAACAAAAACGGAAACGCGGTTGCCAAAAAACTGGCAAAAAGCAGCGCAGCACAATCTGAATAACACAACAATTATAAGACTTCAATGCATAGTAATGAAACAGCAAAAAATGTAGTACAGGCAAGAATGCTAAAGTATTTAGTACATTATATACTGCACTAGCCCAGCATCATAAAATATATGTACACATCATTCAACACAAGGCATGTGCGTTTTTTCCAAGCTGACCAATCCCAATGTTCATAGCCTTTCATTATAAGAAATTCCTTTCATCCCCTTTAGTAACAGTGTTGCTCATTGTCAAACTCTCTCTTCAGCTCCCCTCTGTAGGAATCTTACTCACCGATCAGCTGAATGCAGGGTCCACCAAGCACTGGACCAGTTGCACAGTGGCACAAGATAAGATAGGGAGGGAAGATAGGGAGATACATTTCTTTAAACCATGATGGTAAACCCCTTTAAATGTACCACAGGCAACTCATTCACAGAGAGCTCCCATTTCCTTGGCAGGATGCCTGGATATGTTCAGAAGGTGATTCTAGTGTATAGAAAATAATAACCATCAATCAATCATTACTTAAATAGGGAAGAGAACGGTAACAAATGCTAAAAATTATGCTTAGTAATTCAAGAATTCAAACTACAGTGTATTAATATTAAAATGCTTTCCTGATTCTGTTTTAATCTGAAAAGGTGTCTGAAGTGTCACTGTACCAATTGAGAATGAAGTGTGATACAGACAAAAGACTTAGACAAGTACATTTACTGTAAGGTAGGAAAAAGTAAAGAACCCATACTTCCTCTGGGATTCGGGAAAAAATAATGATCACATTGCTCCTACATGTGCTCACATCTACTTTCCTTTGGATAACAGAATTAAACATGGGTGAGGTATTGAATATTTAACAGCTGAATAGACTCTTTGAATAAAATGCAATGAAACTAAATGCGTAGGAATTATAATAGCTCAGAACCGAATCCGGCATAGCCAAATAGTTTGCTGCCACTGCCCTATGCCACTGTGTGAGATTATAGCAGACAGAGGGAGTAGGAAGTGCTGAGGGAGCAATGGGACTGGATAAATGCTTCTGCACAGCCTGTAAAGCTGCAGCATGGAGGGGCTCTGGTAACACCCCCAGAGCCCTTCTGGCTTATTATCATTATTTTAAAAGTTGATATTAGAAGACAGGAGGCCATGGATAACAAATATAAGAAGATTATCACAGTCATGGTGCCTGGATGTATTAGTAAGTGCCCCTGGTATATAATGCTGAAATTTTATAGAAGCCTGATATTTTACACTAAGTAGAATTCTTAAATGAAGTATGTTAGTAAAATGTTCCTAATACTGCCTCCCCACACAATATTAAAAATGATCTCAAATCTCAAAAGATAAGTGCTTGCAAAGTAGCACTTATCTGTTCTATGTACGGAAATAACACATCCATTTTCAAGTTGTCTATGTCAGTATTGTATCTGAATGTTTTTTGTGCTATATTTGTTGAAAGGCATAAAAATGTTTGGTTGGAAAAATCACCATACTTGAAAATCTCTCATTTTAAACCTTTAAGGACACCTACCATGATGAATCTACTATCAGAAGAAGATCTGATGGTAGATTCCTCCTTATCTGTTATTTAATAATCCTGGAACCTAAACTTACTTGTTACAAACTTTATTTTATTATGTAAATTAACTACAGAGACTACTGGGGCATGGACTAGCCTGGCCAGGCACCGGGAGCTGAGGTTAGTACACGCCCCCTTAGCCTCTGAAGTTAATTTACATATTACTAAAAGAAAGTTTGTAACAAGTAAGGTTAGGTTACAGAGACAGTGCTCCCATGTCCTTTCATTCAATTTAACCTGGAAAAATTTTCCACAATATTTTTGTATGGACCATTTGTGCATTTATATAAATTAAGTATGTCACCTCTTAGTCGTCTCTTTCCGAGACTAAATAAATCTAGTTTATTTTAATATTTTAATATTTCCTCATAACTGAGACCCTTCATACACACAGGTTCTTCTGAATGAGGGACTAATTTCAAATTTACTTCCCCAAGGACATACACTCACTGGCCACTTTATTAGGTACACCATGCTAGTAACGGGTTGGACCCCCTTTTGCCTTCAGAACTGCCTCAATTCTTCGTGGCATAGATTCAACAAGGTGCTGGAAGCATTCCTCAGAGATTTTGGTCCATATTGACATAATGGCATCACACAGTTGCCGCAGATTTGTCGGCTGCACATCCATGTTGCGAATCTCCCGTTCCACCACATCCCAAAGATGCTCTATTGGATTGAGATCTGGTGACTGTGGAGGCCATTTGTGAACTCTTGTCTTGTTTCAAGAACCATCTGAGAGATTCCAGCTTTATGACATGGCACATTATCCTGCTGACAGTAGCCATCAGATTTGGTACATTGTGGCATAAAGCAACAATACTCAGGTAGGCTGTGGCGTTGCAACAATGCTCAATTGGTACCAAGGGGTCACCACCACCACCAGCCTGAACCGTTGATACAAGGCAGGATGGATCCATGCTTTCATGTTGTTGACGCCAAATTCTGACCCTACCATCCGAATGTCGCAGCAGAAATCGCGACTCATCAGACCAGGCAACGTTTTTCCAATCTTCTACTGTCCAATTTCGATGAGCTTGTGCAAATTGTAGCCTCAGTTTCCTGTTCTTAGCTGAAAGGAGTGGCCAACCCGCTGTGGTCTTCTGCTGCTGTAGCCCACTCCTCAAAGTTCGACGTACTATGTATTCAGAGATGCTCTTCTGCCTACCTTGGTTGTAACGGGTGGTGGATTTGAGTCACTGTTGCCTTTCTATCAGCTCGAACCAGTCTGCCCATTCTCCTCTGACCTCTGGCATCAAAAAGGCATTTCCGCCCACAGAACTGCCGCTCACTGGATGTTTTTTTCTTTTTCGGACCATTCTCTGTAAACCCTAGAGATGGTGTGTGCGTGAAATTCCCAGTAGATCAGCAGTTTCTGAAATCCTCAGACCAGCCCTTCTGGCACCAACACCATGCCACGTTCAAAGGCACTCAAATCACCTTTCTTCCCCATGCGGATGCTGGGTTTGAACTGCAGGAGATTGTCTTGACCATGTCTACATGCCTAAATGCACTGAGTTGTCGCCATGTGATTGCTGATTAGAAATTAAGTGTTAACGAGCAGTTGGACAGGTGTACCTAATAAAGTGGCCGGTGATGTATGTTGCCTGTGGATTATTAGCCCCCAGGGCATAACCTTACATTTATCCACATTGAACCTCATATGCCATGGATGACCACACACTCAGTTTGTTCAAGTCACCCTGCAGCCTTTGAACATCCTCCATAGACTGTATTACACTACCACTTGGTGTCATCTGCAAAAATAGGCACAATGCTATTAATAAATTAATTAAATAGTAGTTGGCTGGGCACAGAACATGGGGTAACCACCTATAACTGGTGACCATCTGAGTAGGAATCATTGACCACAACACCTGGATACGATACTTCAGCCAGTTGGACTTTGCAAGGCATTTCGCACATACCTCATAACGCCTGATGGGTTAAAATAAGGGCTATGGTTTGGCAGAAATCATTTGCAATTGGATTGAAAACTGTCAGAGTGATTGTATCCAGAGAGTTGTGGTCAATGATTCCTACTCAGAATGGTCACCAGTTATGAGTGTGACCCCAGGGTTTAATTTTATTAATCATAAAGAGGTAGGAATTAATATCACTGTGTCTATTTTTACAGATGACATGAAGAATTTAGAATGGAAAAAGTTGAATTTCTCCTGCAGGTCTAAATATAATCTATGCATATCCTTTATCTATTACAATCTCTTGTTATTCCAGGACACATGCTGAAATCACGGGTACGTGCAGACTGATTTACCATGGACAGCATGGCCTTAAACAAGAAATCCATTTGTTCCTCAATTCTTCCTTCTCTGCATGTAATACCTAAACGAAAAAAAGGAATTCTAAGAGGCTTGGCAATATTTATTTAAAGATTAAGGGATGATTTGTTTATGTGGGGCAGGGAGTATAAAGCACCATATGCCGGGATTTACAGATGAGTGGCTAGCTTTTCACTTCCCTCCTCTCTATCTGTCCTGTTCTCTCTGTGGGCTACCAGCTCAGTATACCATTCTGTTCATAAAAGAAAATTAAATTCTGAGCCTGGATGCATAAACATTCCAGACTGTGTTATGGAAACCTTTGTACTAGGCATAAGCATTGTGTACAATAACCATCAATAATACTAAAAGATTGGTGTACAGGACTATGATATGGACATGGTCAGCAACAATACTCAGGTAGGCTGTGGCGTTGCAACGATGCTCAATTGGTACCAAGGGGCCCAAAGAGTGCCAAGAAAATATTCCCCACACCATGACACCACCACCACCAGCCTGAACCGTTGATACAAGGCAGGATGGATCCATGCTTTCATGTTGTTGACGCCAAATTCTGACCCTACCATCCGAATGTCGCAGCAGAAATCGAGACTCATCAGACCAGGCAACGTTTTTCCAATCTTCTACTGTCCAATTTCGATGAGCTTGTGCAAATTGTAGCCTCAGTTTCCTGTTCTTAGCTGAAAGGAGTGGCACCCGGTGTGGTCTTCTGCTGCTGTAGCCCATCTGCCTCAAAGTTCGACGTACTGTGCGTTCAGAGATGCTCTTCTGCCTACCTTGGTTGTAACGGGTGGCGATTTGAGTCACTGTTGCCTTTCTATCAGCTCGAACCAGTCTGCCCATTCTCCTCTGACCTCTGGCATCAAAAAGGCATTTCCGCCCACAGAACTGCCGCTCACTGGATGTTTTTTCTTTTTCGGACCATTCTCTGTAAACCCTAGAGATGGTTGTGCGTGAAATTCCCAGTAGATCAGCAGTTTCTGAAATACTCAGACCAGCCCTTCTGGCACCAACAACCATGCCACGTTCAAAGGCACTCAAATCACCTTTCTTCCCCATGCTGATGCTGGGTTTGAACTGCAGGAGATTGTCTTGACCATGTCTACATGCCTAAATGCACTGAGTTGCCGCCATGTGATTGGCTGATTAGAAATTAAGTGTTAACGAGCAGTTGGACAGGTGTACCTAATAAAGTGGCCGGTGAGTGTATGTTGCCTGTGGATTATTAGCCCCCAGGTGCATAACCTTACATTTATCCACATTGAACCTCATATGCCAAGTGGATGACCAAACACTCAGTTTGTTCAAGTCACCCTGCAGCCTTTGAACATCCTCCATAGACTGTATTACAC